>QFET01001836.1:0-12468 GCA_003316355.1 Tuber calosporum
TACTTTATTCTTATTACGACTATCCGTTTATATCACCGACCGAAAGGTGATTCGAGAACCTACCGCTAAAGAGCAGTCGCACGGGCTAGGAGTGAAAGGACTCAGCGTCCCTAGGCAACATAAGGCTACGAGATCTGAAGAGGCGGTGAGACGAGCGGTACGTATCGTTACCTGTTGCTGTTAAAGAAGATAGTGTGCCTTGTCCGGCAGACTAGGGATAGGTTTGTAACAGCCGTAAGTTTACTGTATTGCACCTGCAGAGATAGATGCCATGCTAAACACTATAATAATACAATTTTGAACATGGGGATTGGAGAGCCACAATATGTACTCTTTAGTCGCAAATTCAACCAGTCACATCCGCCAAGACTGGTGCTATCATACAATATACACACAACACAACTCACCCACTAGATAGAGCACTTTTACAAGTTTGATAGTTGTAAATTATCCATCTATCTACCTTTCGTCCCCTTCCTATATTTTGTATATTCCTCTAGCAATTCTGCCTCACCCTCCAAATGCTCACCCGCATTCAACGTTATTATATTCAAAGCTAACTTTATGTTATAGCCATTGAATTTTGTCTATAGGTATTCTATCACCCCCCTTCGAACCCCCCTGACTCTCCTGACAAAAACAGTGTATTTCCACAGCAGCTCTGCTTCATCTCCTCTTTTATTTGTTTTTGCGTATGATGTTAGTATATTCAAAGCTATCTTAATCTTCTAGATGGTTAATTTTGTCCGAAGGTATTCCAACACTCCATGTCCAACCCTCCCAACTCTCGTGACAAACAAGGTACATTTCCAATACAGCTATTCTTCAGCTCCTCTTTTACTTTTTTTTTTAATACAACTTTAATTGTCAGAGGCGAACTAGTGATTCTAGCACACCAACTTGGTCTGAAGATATATTAATCCCCATTCAACCCTCCTAACACTTCTGACAAAACATGAACCTTTCTAATGCAGCTATGCTTAGTCTTTTTTTTAATTACCTTTTTACATCTGATATTAATTTTTTAAAGCTAACTTGATATTCCAAAAGACCAACTTGATCCAAAGATAATTCAACCCCTCCTCAAACCCAACCCTCCCGAGCCCTGTCACCACACCAGAAACTACAATGCCACGATCAAAGGTAGGCCTTATTTATGTGAGAACATCGGGCTATGAAAATGACGTAGATATTCCTTAATGCAAGTACGTTTTCTGCTTCCCAAACCCAGGTAATTTCAGTCCTGGGCACTGTACTTGGTTGAATGTGGTCAAGTGCTGGATGGAGGGTGAAAGGATCCTGAGCTCCCAGAGCTCGAGTGCAGGGCAATGAGCAAGGCTTCCGGCATACACCCTCACTGTGAAGCTAATTGCGAGGAATGGTAGGGCCTAATACTGGAAGAGGGACATAGCAAAGGCAGAGGTTTTATGGAATGTCTGGATTACTTTATCATGGATGTTGTGAAAAAACATTCGCAAAGGGTGAGAGCAATGATCCAAGCCATTCCTGCTACCAACCCTGGTACTTCTACTGTTCCCACCAGTAATGATAGTAAGTGTCTTAAAGGTATCTGCAATTAACTCATAAAGTATATGCTAATATAATTCTTACAGGTATGGCTAGCCCATGATCTGTCCGCCTCTGGATTGATTTGCTTTCTGTAGTCCAGCCTGGCGAACTGCTGGCTTCTGGACCAGATAATGTCCAGTGGGAGACATACAGGGTAGTCATTTGGCTCGAGCTAGGTGAACCAACACTGGAGCACTTGCTAGAGGTACTCGGGTAAGTCATAATGTATGGCGTCGGATATCGTCAGTGCATAGGCACGACTCGGTACAGCACACATTTGCTTCTCGTGCATCCAGAACAGCCATTGCTCCTCTCTGAGATGAATGTGATCCAGTTAAGCTACCACATCTGCATCTAGTCGGGATTGAGCTCACCAAATAATCTAAGAGACCTTATCTTCCGCTACTATTGTGACAAAGATGAGGAAGGAACTCCTGCCCTTGATAACTTTTCATTCCATTTCAGGAATAACCTGGACAACCCAGTCGAGCCCAGTTTGTAGGAGGACGAGGAGGATAAGGAGGAATTGGAAGAAGATAAGGACAAAGAGAAGGAGGGAAGCAAGGGAGAGTGGTGGCGGTAACGATCTGGTGCCAGTTAGTTAGCGAGATTCAAGTCGGAGTGGGGGGATGCATGATAGGAGCAGGTGTTGTTTGGTCAGGGTCAGTGCTGGAGCTTCTTCTGTTGCTTTATTGTATTATTTTCGGAACTTTGTAAACTATTTTTCCTGCTGTTTTTCCTCAAGAATAATCCACTTAGTACCTTTTCTGTCTGCGCTTTTTTTATCTTATGCCTCCTTAGTTTAGTCCCTAGTTGCACACTAGATTGGTTTATAAAAATCTTAACCTCATTTGTTACAGTCTGCTGGGTAACCTTACCCGAACTAGAATAGTACACTTGGCTTATCCTGACCCTCTCTTTATACCACCAACTCCTACAAGGTATACTGAATCTAATCCTTCATATCTTAGCAAAAGCCAAAATATGCAAGTGTGGTTTGGATCCAAAATATACCAAGGTAATTGATTTGAAAGTGTGTGACAATATGTGAATATGAGTCCCTTTTAAGAAACTATATAGACCTTTTTGGTCTGCTAAATACAAACCTCTATAATACTGAAATAGATATCAGCAAATATAATACGTTCCCCAATACAAAAAACTTTTGCCAACACACCTCAATCCAATTATCCCTGTATTTACCTTATCACAATGCCACAATAGTCATGGCCCAATGCAGGCAGACTGCATCCGTCCAATCAGCATACACAGAAATATGGTGAGGTCTGTAGAGGGCCAAACCAAAAATCTGCATCTGAAGAGGTATTGACAGTTACAGGTGTTCAAATGTGTATGGGCACGATCTTATATCTATCGGAATATACTAACGCAATACTAAGCGAGTATTTCGGGCACGCCTTGATGAGGTGAGGTAGATTAATGAATGTAGATTGGTAGGTAGTCTGTTCCTTATTCTTCTAAGTGAGAAAAGTGGGCGGTAGCCGCTATATATACAAGAGTGCGCCATCCCGTTATCTAAAAGAATATAAAAGGGAAAAAGTATAAGTACGAACGTGTTTTACCATAACGTCAGTAGGAAAAACATAAGTGCGAACGTATTTGACCCTGAAATCCTGCCAAGAAAATCCCAAAAGTTTATATAAATCTAAAGTGGTGTGAGGGGTTTCGTTGTGGATGATAAGACGTAAAGGAAGGAACAATAACCGTTAAAATATGTGATAAGCAAGCGAAATAACCCGAATACCAGATAAAGAAATATACATAAGAATCCTTATCGTAATAATGAAATATAACAGAAATAAATGCACAGTATGTCCTAGCTGTAGTAATGTATGCGGTGTAATAGGTATTGCTGAAACACTAACCAAGTAAGAGAATATACGATATGTTCAAGGAAATATTCATATGAAAACGAATAAGAAATTTCAACACTTCCCCTCATTATCTACAGCCCAGAAGTCCCATCAACCGTGTATGTGCCAGTTTCGCTAAGATTTTGGTGCAGATATCGGGAAGGCTTTCTAATGACTCAACTTTTAGTAAAGTGAACGAACCACAGTCGAGTTCTTCTCGTATTTTGTGAAAGTGAACATCGATGTGTTTGGTACGTTCATTGAGTTAATGGTTTGTCGCAAGAAAATTAGTGCTGGTATTATCTGCATGCAAAGCGATTGGTAAACATAGTCGAATATCGTTAAGGCCTTTTTGGAACCATTAGATTTGTCGCGTAGCCAGTGACATAGCAACGTATTCCGCTTCTGTAGTAGATGTAGCGATGGATGCCTGTTTCATGGATCGCCAGGAGATACATGAACTATTTAAGAAAACAATGTATCCAGAGAAGGAGCGGCGGGTATCAAGGCAAGCAGAAAGTCTGCATCAGCATAGACATCGATAGCGGGAGTTGCGTTGGTTGGGTACGGGTAGAACAATCCTATATTTTCTGTTCCAGCAAGCTAACGAAGGACGTGTTTAGCGGCCTTTAGGTGTGCTTCAGATGGGCAAGAAGAAAATTGAGAAAGAAATGAAATCGTATACGAGAGGTGGGGTCTTGTGCCAGTGGTAAGGTACATAAGTGATCCTAGAATCGATTGGTAAATGGAGGGGTCTGGTATCCATATGTCTTCGGTCCCTTTCGTAAGTTGAATGCCTTTTGGTAAAGGGGTAGAAACGGAACGTGAGTTTTCCATGCCATATCGTTGGAGGACTGACTTAATGTATTTTTGCTGGGTAAGATGTATGCCGTCTGGTGTATACGTTATGTGCAAGCCGAGTAGGAAGTTAGCTTCCCCTTGGTCCGTGATCTCAAATGCCTTTTTCAGGTCTTTTATCAGAGATGTGGGGTGGGGAGAGTCGGCTGCGTGTATGGCAATGTCGTCGACGTAAGCCAATACGTAGAGGTCGTGTTTAGCATGGAGGAACATGCATGGGTCGAGGGCAGATGTCGTAAATCCTTCGGAGGTTAAGAATTTTACGAAGAGAGAATACCATTCATTCGCAGATTGCTTATGTCCATAGAGACATCGGTTAAGTTTCCATACTTTTTCTCCGTCACGGTACCCAGGTAACGGTCGTAGGTAAACTTCTTCTTTGAGTTCGCCGTAGAGGAAAGCAGATTTGACATCGAACTGTCGCGGTCGCCATTTGTTTTTGGCGCATATCGTGAGAAGGAAGCGGAGAGATTCATAATGGATGACAGGGGCAAATGATTCTTCAAAGTCAAAGCTGGGAATTTGTGAAAACCCTTTGGCAACGGCTCTTGCGCGAAACTTTCGAAAGTCCTATCTGCATTATGTTTAGTCTTGTAAACCCACTTACTATCGATTATCTTTCTTCCCATCGGTCTCTCAACAACATCGAAGGTTTCATTCCTTTTTAGTGCATTAATCTTGTCATCCATCGCCGTGGTCCACTGTTCCTTAAGCGTACTGTAAATCGCTTAGTGATACGTGGTGGATCCTCATCCAGTAGTTCAGTAGCATTTCTGCCAAAATGTACCGGTGGGCGTGAGATTCGTCCTAACCTTGTCCGTGTTTCCGGTTGCTCGTCTGGTAGGGCCTCATGTTCTTGAGGTTGTTGTTCCAAGGGAGTAGGTTCCGGAGTAGGTGACAGGGTGTTAGGTCGGTCGTAGTTCTCTGGATACAGAGGTAATGGAGGAGGATGGATTTCAATCGCTGTTGTGCGGTTGGTAGGTGTCGTACTTGGGTCCAATTCCAAAGTCTTACTGTACGATTGCAGGTCTATTGGAAAGGAGGGAGGATGGACGGTCGCAAATTGGGATTCCGGAGCAGGTGTTGTACTTGGCACTTCCGATTGTTCAATCGTTGTAGTAGTCCAGTATACCTGTCGTGTTTCAGATATCTTATATTGCGAGGGGATGTATATCCGGTATATCTTGTCAGAGGATGTGTATCCAACAAGATAGCCTTCGATCGACTGGGGCTATAGCTTCGTTCCTGGTTTACTGGTCTCCTCAGGTATGTGGATGAAGCATCTGGTCCCGTATGGGCGCAGGTAGTTGATCAACGGCTTTTGGTTGTAGAGGGATTCATAGGGCGTTGAACCTCCTATGGATCGGTTGGCAAGACGGTTTCAAAGGTATACGGCAGTTGCGATTGCTTCTGCCCAAAGTCGTAGAGTTAAACCTTTTAATATGGACCTAGTGGCGGTTATTATGGTCCTGTTATACCGTTTAGCAACGCCATTTGATTCATGTGAGTAGGGTGGAGTTTTATCATGAAGTATTCCATGCGCCTGAAACAGCTTTAGCATTTCATGGTTCACGTATTCACCACCTTTATCAGTCCTGAATCGTTTGAGTATGGCACTATCTTGGGTTTGTCGCTACTGGAAGAACTGTTTGAAGATTTTTAAGGTATCGGATTTTACCTTGATGGGGTAAATCCAGGTGTATCGTGTGCAGTCATCAATGAAGGTGATAGAGTACCAAGAATTACCAAAGGATGGTGTCGAGAATTTTCCGCTCAAGTCGGAGTGAATTAACTCGAAGGGGCTTTGGCAACGGTACTGTATTGGTTCTTATTTTCGTTTGAACAACTTTGAGGTAATGCAAGTTTCGCATTGCCAACCTGTAGGAACCTTAGGGATATGGGGTGTGTCGGAGTATTTGTCGGAGCGAAGGTAGGCTGCTGAGAGATGACCCAAGGCTTTATGCCACTCCTGGTAGGTCATTTTGTATGCCTGTTCCTTTCTTTCGTGCATGACATAATCTTGTCTGTCAAGCTTGCCCCATAAAACCTCTTTATTCTCTCCCATAACATACATGTCCTTCCCTGAACTGAGTAAAGAAAACCCTTTTCCCAAAGAAACGATAGCGCGCCACGATAACAAATTGCATTGACCCAACTTGGGAACCCAGAGAACACGTTGAAGAAAAACAGGAGACAATTGTCCATTAGACGTTTTGGCCATGAACTTAACCGTTCCACGGCCGCATGACTCTATTACAGAGTCATCGCCTAACTTGACATTTCCTTTTTCTGGTTCAAAGTTTATAAGAAGGTCTAGGTTGCTTGTCATATGTGAGCTTGCGCCTATATCGATTACCCAATTGTGAGGGTAAGGGGTCTTTCGCGTAGTGGTAAGGGTTGAGGATGTACTGACCAGTTTGGATGTCTCTTCCTTGCCGATCTTGGCAGTGTCAATCGCCGTCCTTTCCTTCTTCTTTTGGTTATCGGTCTTGAGTTTCTGACACTCTTTCCAAGTATGCCCTTCATTGCGTGCAGAGGGGTAATGCTTTTTGCAGTATGAGCATTCCTTGGCTGTGACCGATGTGCTGTTTTCCTTTCGTTGGGGTTGTTCCTTCCCTTTTCCTTTGACAGTGGCGGTTTTATACGCCTTGTCTTCTTCAGAGTTAACCAAAGTTTTAAGGTCCAACAACCTGTTATAGACATGGTTGTAGGTAAGGTCCTCCTTGATTTGAGGTTGTCGACGATGTGGTTCATCGACTCAGGAAGGGACCGGAGAAGGACAGAAGCTTTTGCTTCCGATGACTCTAATACCGTCTTAAATGCAAAAGGTAAGGCGTAACGGTCATTTTCGGTAGCAGAGGTGTAACGTTGTTGCATGTGATTCCAGAGGGTGTCGAACTTACCGATGTGATTAGCGATGGGTTCAGATGACTCGTATTTAGTATCAAGAACAGTATTGAGTTGGTCGTAGAAGGAGAAGGTGTTTTCTCTGTCAAATTTGTCCTGGAACGCTGTCCAGATTGCGTGCGGCGTTTTGTGGGTTGCCAAGAGGATGAGCCATTTTGGATCAATGGTCTCGAGGAAGTAGGCCGATGCCCACTTGTAGCGATCGCGAAATTCATCTATAGGGTCAAGATTCATCAGATCCCCGTCTTCATCCCGTATTTCATCAGGGATGATTTCCGTTCCTTGCACAATGTCCCAGCAGTTGAACAGTCCAATGACGTACTCGGAGATGTCACGCCATGTGCGGTAGTTCTCTGGCCCAGTCGGATTTGGGATAGAGCTGGGTTTGTAACTGGGTTCGAAGCCGCGTTTAGAGTTAATATCGTGTGTCCGTGCCATTTGGTCAATGGGCAGAGGGGTTGCTGGGGGATTGTCTGTCGAAGGTTCAGGGACAGTGGTTGAGGCTGAGGCCATAGTGGATTTTGGTTACACAAGTTGTGTTCTTCGAATAGTTCTCTGTGACCACACACTCCCTTTAAGTCCACACAACTTTTATCAAGCCTGAAAGTAACACGTTCACCTCCCATGGATTTATCTGGGAGTGTCCACTCTCAGATGTGTTAACTTCAAGGTAGTTGATAAAGTGTGGGGGGGGGTGGTGGGTAACGCTTGCGCGCACAAAGAGAGGAAAAAGAAGGAGACGGAGGCAAACGGTGAAAAGAGCTCAGTTAGTAGTGGTTAATGCCGAGAGTGTTTTGCCGAGACTTGTATAATGCCGAGGCCGAGAATGTCTGGTTTCGTCAAGAAGGAGCGTTTCGTCTGGTCGATGTTTCGTGCCGAGAAATAAACTTTGCCAAGAAAAATATTTCGGGGTATTATTCTGGTGGGAAACGTGGATCGATGGCAGGACGGGTTACGCTTCGTTGACTGTGAGGTTTCGTGGTCTGTTGGAGGGTGTAAATGTATATCCTAAAGATATATAAGGCCTGGGCTCATAACCTGTTTAAATGTGTATAGGCACGATCTTATATCTATCGGTATATACTAACGCAATACTAAGCGAGTATTGCGGGCACGCCTTGATGAGGAGAGGTAGATTTATGAATGTAGATTGGTAGGTAGTCTGTTCCTTATTCATCTAAGTGAGAAAAGTGGGCGGTAGCCCCTATATATACAAGAGTGCGTCCTCCAGTTATCTAAAAGAATATAAAAGGGAAAAATATTGGTACGAACGTGTTTTACCGTAACGTCAGTAGGAAAAACATAAGTGCGAACGTATTTGACCCTGAAATCCTGCCAAGAAAATCCCAAAAGTTTATATAAATCTAAAGTGGTGTGAGGGGTTTCGTTGTGGATGATAAGACATAAAGGACGGAACAATAACTGTTAAAATATGTGATAAGCAAGCGAAATAACCCGAATACCAGATAAAGAAATATACATATGAATCCTTATCGTAATAATGAAATATAACAGAAATAAATGCACAGTATGTCCTAGCTGTAGTAATGTATGCGGTATAATAGGTATTGCCGAAACACTAACCAAGTAAGAGAATATACGATATGTTCAAGGAAATATTCATATGAAAACGAATAAGAAATTTCAACAACAGGCTGTACTTTGCCTTTTCTTACATCTGGTCAGTCTGCAAGTCACAGAATATCTGCATCGGGATTGGCTGCATCACGACTTCAGATCTGACCTCCACATTTACAGTATGACCGAGGTCAAAGCCGGGATGCAGCAGATGATAGTATCGACTCGCATGATTGGGAATATGAGGATAACAGTAATGAGCGTGGAGAGGGGGAGGAGTTGGACTTAATTGCAATAGATGTGGATGGTGAAGACCCAGCAGCAGGCGACGGAGCACTGTGACCCAAAACTCGACAACTGTTTGAATCTCAAGAATCAGTAATGACCGTGACTGTTACCCAGACTCAGAGATCGGGAAGGATTATGTGCAGTTATCCAGGATAGAAAACACTAGTGCTATTACTAGTTAGTCAAAACAGATTATCTATACCGACCAGTAGATCTGCCCTCTGACAAAATCTACTTGTAATAACCACCACAATACCAAGTCATTCACAACCGGCATCTCCAAAGGTTAGCCAATCAGTCCCAGTAGTAATAACCAGCTGAAGAAATATTGCTATGGGGATTGAGCATAGCATTCAGATCAAAGCTCATAAGTTAATGTGAGATTGGACACTATTCATGGCTCTGTTTCCGGACTCAATTACCTTGACCATAATAGCACGCAGGTGTTGGAATGATGCCTGGCAAGAACTAGGGTTTTGCAATACTGACAATGCTACAATCGCCTCTAATGAGCAGGTAAGTTTTTATAAATTGAAATAATTCAAGATAATGGCTCCTGGGCATTAATTTCGCAGATTCGAGAAAAGTATAGTGCATATAGATACCAGTATCTACATTGTGCAAAGCACTCAGTAACAGAACTCTATATGCCAGAAATGAATGCTGCTATATCTTGTGCAGAAAGGGTAGAGTACTTACTTGTGAAAGTCCGGTTTGATTGCCTGCTAAACATGTTTGAGCTATGATTGCTGCCCTTTTTTAAGATTATTCCAATCCGTGGTGTGATTAGATTTGCCTAATAAGGCTATAAGAGACTTTCCCTTAGGTTCGTAGCCCAACAGATTCAAGGTGTCATATATGCATGATTTTATTTAGGACAGAAAAGAAGAGGCACAATAGATGATGGATTCCTATGGAGGATTAATGGCCAGTTTCTTTGTCTGACATGTTGCCATAATGTCTTATGCTTTGCGTTGCTGGCAGACTGGGATATTTGTTGATAATGTCAATATCAGTCACTCCAGTTCTCAAGGTAAAGATAAAAAACATCCCCTTAAGGCTATTGGTATTTAGACTAACAGAATGAAAGGACTAGTGAAATGCCAGTTACGAACTTTGGCCAATAAGCCAGAGCGTTTCCAGACTTGAATCATCTAGCAGATAACGAGTGGGTTGGAGGATAGAATAGGGAAGGATCAGAGAACCAGTATTGAGATGATCGACAGATATTCAGACAATATTGATGCTTTGCGCCGAGACTTCTGAATCCATACAGAGCAGGATGGAGAACAATCCATCAGAGTCAATCGCATACGTACTACTCCAAGAGGATATTTCCAGCTAGTGCTACAAGAGGAGGCAGTGCAAGACCTAGTGGCGGGGTTAATTGACCTAAGTTTAGGCAGCAGAAATGAAGATTTGACATGGCAACTATACGATAGTGGAGCAGATAAGGAGGATGAAAATAGTTATTGATGTTAGTATATCATCATGTAACTTGTGAGAAAATAATAGTAGTTGATACAAGTTAGAACTGTCTCAGGAGAAGTAAGTCTTCATCAGGGGTGGCTGTTAGGGACCAGTAGAGGTCAATTGTTATTGAAGATCTTGGGAAGAGAGAATAGTGCAGGCAGATTGAGGATAGAGACAGACGTAATATGATTTTTTATAAGACTCTGTGAATACGTCCAGCGGATTCTAGTAAAAACGAGTAAGATATGAAGATATTGAAAATTGGAAGAGGACTAAAGCAACCGCAGAGAGTGTGGAGAAAGTGTCAGGTGATATCTAGGCTGGAGAGAGAAGGACTGACTGAATGCAGACGAGGTGCAGACGAAAACTAGTGGTAGGGTGAAGACATCCGGCGCATGCAAGGAAATACGAAGTGAGATTGAAAGATAGAGATAGTAGGAGGTAAAGCTACAGTGTAATCAGAGGGAGGGTGGAAGCGATCAGGACTCGAGAATAGAGTACTGGGTGAAATGCGCACGAAGCACAGAGGAAATAAGCATTTGGGAGGCAGGAATAGAGTGTGGAGAGCAGATAGGGAGGGGCTTCAAAACAAGGAATTAGTAAGCGGAGATCAGTCAGCAGAAGGGAACAAGTGTCCGCAGACATCCCTAGTGAGACAGCTAGCGTCCACATCGTATACTAACAGTTTTGATAGAGCGTCCGCTGGAGGAAATCTGGTGCGTCTGAAGGCAAAATAAGCACGGCGGAGGTACTACTTCTTGGCGTGCCTATCTAGATTGGGAGTTTACATTTATATCTTCTAGAGCATTAGACGCACTGGTAGTACTAGATGCAAAATATTTTTTTCTAATGTAGATCCAATAGGAATAGTAAAATCATCTATTTGAGAAAACTTAATATCTTATAGGATGGAAAGATGTAAGGAAGAGAGATAAATAATAAAAATGAAAGGAGAGATGAGGGAGCCCTCAGAAGCTCCAACTTGAATTGAAAGAATCAAATTAAAAGAGACTTGAAAAATTAACCAAGACTTGAAGTCTGTCAATAAGGAATAAACTAATAAACTCCTAATAGGTTATTCACCCTTGGTGCGTAGTACAGAACTAAGACATCTACAGGTGCTCTTTAACTATAGTAAAGCTAGCTATCTATTTATATACTTTCTCTTAGCACCTTTATTGTTCATATATCTGTTGTGTTTTTTATCTTCAACCTTTATTATATCAATTTCTAATAATGTTTGACCTAGAAGGTACCAGACCTGCTTAGCCAAACGATCCCCTATACTATCTATTATCCTTTAGGTTTCAATCACCTGACTTGTAGATAGCTATTGAGCTTTATACTAAATATACTGTGATCTGTTATTGGTGTTCCTTTGCCAATATTAAATAGAATACCTGGTGTTCACTTTGGACAACCTCTTTTCTCAAATAAATGCAGTAAAGTGTCTATGTATTTTGTAGTATTAAGAATCTAGTTCTTGTTATAGATTCAATGTCACAAATCGTGACTTAGCAATAGGGAACGTTTCACATGACTCACGATATGTGAGATCATTTATGATTATGATGTTTGATTTGATTTATTGTTTCATGACTCACGATTGTGAGGTCATATGATGTTATGACTTTCGCACCTGACTACAAGTATGAGTCAGGGGTTTCACGCATGTGACGCGATTAGCGCACATGACCTTTTATGGAAATTGGATACTGGGGGATTGTATACTATGACTCAAATTGTGAGTCATAGGACGTTTGTTATACTATGACTCACACGGCAGTCATAGTAAAGAGGTGACTCATAGTAAAGTCACCAGGGTTAGGGTTGTGGGAAGAGCGCCTATATAAGGAGGGTTACGACACAGATAGCTAGCTCTTCACGCAACCACCTAAGTTACTTCCTATGTTATACTTTT
>QFET01001838.1:0-18992 GCA_003316355.1 Tuber calosporum
GCGCTGCATGCAGGTTCCTGTACGTTAACAGAGAATATATGAATTAAATAAAAAAAAAAATAAAAAAAAAAAAAAGACCCTGAGTCTAATAGTACACAAATCTGGATTCGTTCTCCATTTGCTTCGATGGTTGCCCTGCCTTCTGGCCATGATACATAATGTGAGGCTGGTCCTTTTGATTTGTGTCTTTTGTTGTGCCCACTTGGGGCCTGTACAGGTCTTTTGTGTAACATATTCGTTGTTGCGATAACTTGGGTGTTTGTTACCATACGCGCACATTTAGGGCTATTTAAGTAGCTTAAAACTAACTAATATGTTTGTCTTTAGTCTACTGGGCAGCCCACTACCAGTGGTCTTTGCCCCTTACCGAAGGGTGCCCATACACATGCCTTTTACCCAAGCACTTGCCTTTACCTAAACGAAGCCGAACTCCGATCATTAAGTGAAAGTCGGCTTTCTTATATTCTTGGGATTCTTCGCGCATCGCCTGAATTACCACATGAGTCTATCGTGCTCACTTGGTCCCCCAAGCTGGAGGCCAGGTTCAGGACGGATTTACCCCTCTCCATTTAGTGTATGAAACAGGTAGCTGTAGTTTCTCTTTCTCTTTCCACTTCATTTTTCTTGATGTCAGGAATCCAGTTCTGTTTCTCCAACTATTCAGTTGTCCAGCCGACCAGTTATATATTTCATTCCTGGAAGGCTTCTCATAATCCTGGCTAGACTCATTTCCACTTGCCATTCTTAAGAAGTCCCTAGTCAGCGCTGGTCTGTACACTCTCCAAGGATCTCTGGTAAGGCTTTAGGTCTTTAGAAGGACACGGGTTTAGTGGACCGTCTTCCATACTGAGGTCCGCTATACATCAAATGTGGCGCTCAACTTTATTCTTTTTGAGTTTCAGGGTCACAGAGTTAGTACCGGACTACCACGAGCCGCCCTCCAAGTTAATCGCTTCTTACTCGCCTGTCCTTCTTATGTCTGCAAGGCTCCCGTAGGTTTGGATTGCTTTTCGTGATTGTCGCTTGGATTTGAGATTCCCACGGAGAAGCGTGGAATACCTACTAGTAGGACCTTACTGAGGTCGAGCCCCCTTGTTGATTTCGGTTTCAGTAAGTGGTCCATAACCAAGTACCCAGTCGCCGTCGCTGCCAATGCCTGAAAACCCTATTTACGTTTCATCCATGTCGTCCTGTTCCCAAATTCTGGGCTGGTTGACTTGGTTCACCCTAGTTGCGGGTGCTGTTTACCCCTTTGTTACGAGGGGTCGTCGATATTGGGATGTGAAATTTCCCTGTTTTTGTCCAATAACCAATACCTAAGCCTATTTCCTGCAGAACATCCAAGTATAGTTGGCCTACGTGCAGCGTGTGCATTGATTGGCTTTGTTTCTTTCTTCAATTTTGTTCTTAGAGATTCCTTTATGAGCTTCAACCCAATTTGTGTGCTCAACCTTTCCCTCAGCAGGGCTAATTTCCCTTTTTCTACTTGTATTTTCAATTTGTAGGCAGCCATTACAGCTTCCGTATGGTTTTTCGTTTTTTGAATTTACAGCAGTTGTCTTAATAGATTTTGATTCATCTTCCTGCTTTAAATTCTAGTAGTTACTTTTTCCCTGTTCGTTTTTTCTAATTAGCCCTTGTAGTTCTTTGATCGATTCTTCCGCTTAGGTAACCCTGCTGACTGCCTTATTCCATTCACTATCCAAGTCATAATTTTATGTGATAGCGTATGCATGGCTTCAATAGGGAGTTGCCGCTGAATTATTGATCTCGCCGCGATATGGATACTTCTGCCTCGATGTTGTGGTTTTCTATGGGGAGGAGATACTTCTCTGTATTCCCTGTATACCGGCTATCTTCTCACAGCTGAGGCTTTATGTGCCTTATGCAGTACTGTGAACCGTTCTGTAACTTTAGCCCAGAAAGTGATCCAGAAATCATAACCCTCAGGGTTTCGGGAATCTGAGGTCCCCCGGCATAATCTTCGGTTAAGTAAACGAGAATCGTGCCACCTCGGTTCCTTCAAATTCTTCCTAACCCATACTTGATGCATTCTGCATCGTTTTCCCTTTGCCATGGGTTTCTCAAAACGTATTCCACGCAATACAATAACCATACTGGCACATCCAGAGTTGCCTTATTCTAGAACTTGAAAAGTGGATCCGCTTGACAGCGGTTGGTCCTAGACAATTCTTCACTCAGTCGGTCGACCCATGCCTCTGCTTCGGATTCGCACTTACCACCTGGCAATAGTCTTTGTGATAGCATACCACCTTGTCGCAAGGTGCCACCTCCGTCTTCCGACCCGGGGTCATCATTTTCCGGGTTGGGTGCATTACCCGGAGGGGGCAGGGGTGGGACCTTTCCGCCATTTCCGTTTCCTTCTCCTCGATCCACTGCCTTTCCTTTATCTCTGCGGCGAATGAACTGAAACTCTTCTCCCACATCGGCCGTGGTCTCTTTTTCCAAGCCGGGATTTTCCATTGGCTGTGGTGCCACTGTTTCCCTTACACTTGGTGGGTTCTTCGCAACTAGTAGTTGGACTAAAGTGGCATTCATCTGAGTCAACATTCGATTTCGTTGCTCAAATGCGGCATTCTGTATGACTACATAGGCCTCCCTTTCCGACAGTTCTTGTTTGAGCCGCTGGTGTAGTTCTCGTAACCACACTCTGTTCTGCTCATGTTCTCTCTATACGGTCAGTTGTCTTTGTAGGAGTTCTGCTTTTTACCTAGTCCAAGCCTGTAATAGCTGGCGGTCTCGTTCCTGCCACTCTTGCCCTGTTGCCCCAATGTTAGGATGAAGTTTGGTACTTACCGCTTCTTGCTGTGTAGCCCGTTCTTCCTGTGTTCGCAACATTGCTTCCAATAATTTGGTGGTTACATCTTGAAGTACAGCAGTATATGTGGCTAACATTTCAAGTCACAAATTGACTTATTTAAACTCTTTGCCAATAATTTATTCCCCATTGGTTATCCATCGCGCATGATGCAGGAGTTGGTTTACCTGTTCCAGAGCTTGACTAGATAGGTCACGGTAGGCCAGATGATGAATATCAACTGATTCCTGGAGGTTACTGTCAAAGTAGCCCAGTGCCTGGCGATGTGTTCTACTAATCTTTCAATAGTGTCACAAATCGTGACTTATCATTATGGAATATTTCACATGACTCACGATTTATGAGATCATTTATGATTCTGAAGTTTGATTTGATTTATGTTTATGGTTTCATGACTCACAATTGTGAGGTCATATGATGTTATGACTTTCGCACCTGACTACAAGAATGAGTCAGGAGTTTCACGCATGTGACGCGATTAGCGCACATGACCTTTTATAATAATTGGATACTATGGGGATTGTATACTATGACTCAAATTGTGAGTCATAGGATGTTTGTGATACTATGACTCACATGGCAGTCATAGTAAAGAGGTGACTCATAGTAAAGTCACCTGAGTTAGGGTTGTGGGAAGAGCGCCTATATAAGGCGGGTCACGGACACAGATAGCTAGCTCTTCACGCAACCACCTAAGTTACTTCCTCAGTTATACTTTTACTATTAGTTCAATAAACCCTTTATTCTTATTACGACCATCTGTTTATATCACCGACCGAAAGGTGATTCAAGAAATGTATTGCTACGGAGCAGTCGCAGGAGCTAGGGGTGAAAGGACTCTGCGTTCCATAGGTGACATAAGGCTACGAGACGTGAAGAAAGGTAAGACGAGCGGTACGTATCGTTACCTGTTGCAGTTGAGGGAGATAGTGTGCCTTGTCTGGCAGACTAAGGATAGGTTTGTAACATTTGGTTGCGTCTTTTACGACACCTAACGAATACAAGACGGATTCACCTACAGATACAGAAGTACCAGACTTCAACGATCCACAGACTTTTCTAGGACTATAAGCAGAACTTGGACAGGCCTTAAGCGAGATATCGCAAGAAGGATCTCCAAGATCTCCAAGCCCGGAACCCCGGAAGCAAGATCAAGATCAGGGTTGGTAAGCTCAGCTGCATCCCCAATACACAGAAGGTCGGGGGTAGCAGGACCAGCGGATAAGATAACTCTCACGAGGGACCAACTCCTAGAGTTGATCAGAACGGTTTAGGAAAATCGACAGGAACAGACGGTACGATGGCTAAAAATCAAAACCACGGATACATTTACAGGAGACCATACCAAACTGCGAGCATGGCAAGTCCAACTTGCAATGTACTACACAGCACTAGGATGGGGAGAAAATGAAGAGGGATTAAAAGTTGACTTCGCCAAATCCCTACTGAGGGAATCAGAAGGCAAATGGATTACTCCATATGTGGAAGGAAAGACCCCAGCCACATAGAATAACTGGGCAGAATTTCAAGCCACTCTACGCATCCAATTCTGCGACTTGGATGCTTGGAAAACGGCAAGAAATAATAACGAGAAAATCAAGCAAGGGAGCGGAATGTGACTGATTTCTGGAACGAGTTACAACTATTGGCAACAGAGGCAGAATACGACAAAGCAACCTTGGGAAGGGCTTTCCTAAGAGGCTTACAGGAAGAAATTCAGAACGCATGGGCCATGAGGGCTCAAGCCTTCACGACCACGGAGGAAATGGCGGTATGGGCCATTAATCAAGAAAACCGCTTGGACGTTATCAAACATGTGCAAGGAAGGTCAAAGACCAAAACATACGACAACGCCAAAAAACTATGATGGCACCTTCAAGACCCAACGACTACAGGAGACTCAAGGGGATCCAATAGACCTAGATGCAACTAGGCGACGATAAGCTCTTAACATATCAAAGACCAAATATTGGAGAAGAAGAAACAACAATCTGTGCATGGCATGTGCAAAGCAAGGACACATGATAAGAAACTGCACTAACCCAAAAGACGAGAAAGAATAACCGGCTAGGACAGTCCGTAGGGTTCAGAACCCACGATGGAAACAAAGATCTGCAATCCGCGTAATGGATCTCGAAAGCAAAAAGAACGAAGAGGAAAAAGACGACGGTCCCCAGTAAGCGATGGTCTAAGGGACAAGGGGAAAAAGAAACCCATCGAGATACGAAACTTCTAGGCGGCACTAAACAACACGGAATCACTGGAACACGAAAACGATCATGTTCTGGTAAAAATGCAACTATATGGCAGAGACAAGATTATTAGCATCAACGGAATGATTTACTCAGGAGAGATGGAGGACTTTATTGATAAAGAGGTATGCGAAAAGTATGGCATGCCTATGGCAAAGGCCAGACAACAACGAGAGATTTACCTGGCGGACGGCAAACACAGCGGGATGGGTCCAGTTAATCATACGACGACAGTATCTATGGACATCGGTAGCTATAGGGAAATGATTACCTTCCTAGTGGCAAATCTACAAAACCATGAAGCAGAGCTTGAAATGCCATGGTGGAGAGAACATAGCCCTGCAATTGATTGGGGCAAGGGGACCAACAGATTTGATAGTGACAGATGCATGACCTGGTATTTAAAAGAGTCACCGAGGATCTTTACAGTTCCCGAAGCAGAAGCCCTAGAGGAGAACTTAGATATCAAGTTCTCAACGGTTCTGGCAAAATTGGATAAACAGATCCTAGTCAAAAGGTTGACTAAAGAGGCAACGATCCCTACGAGAGGCTCACGGAGGGCGGCAGGACACGAGCTGTACGCTAGGAAAGAGCAACGATACGAGCCAAAGGGCAAGAAGTCATCCGAACGGGGATAGCCATCGTGTTATCACAGGGCACTTATGGGCGCATTGCACCACGAAGTGGGTTAGCAGTCAAGAACAGGCTTACAACCAATTCAGGCGTAATAGATGCAGATTATACAGGTGAACTGAAGGTAGTAATGGTGAACCTCGGGGACGAAGACTACACAGTCAACTCCGGTGACAGGATAGCACATCTGATATGCGAATGATACCTGGACAGGGAATGCAAGGAAGTCGAAGTACTTGCAAAGACTGAACCAGAAGACAAAGGATTCGGAAGTACTGACCACAAAAGAGACCCGGACAGAAATGAATAAGTAGGCACCCGGGATGAAATAAAAATGGACCAGAAACAAATAGAGATCTGCAAGATCACGGCTCAAGCCTTTGGGAAGTTCTACAGAAGAGGAGAAATCACCGGCCTTCTCAAGTGGAACCAGGAGGACGGCCAATGCGATCTGAAGGCAAGGAATGTTAGTACGGAGCTGGCTATTGAGGCCAAAAAGTACCAAGGAAAAGAACCCTTGGAACGGAAGATACCAGAGGTATATCACCAATAACTGGATCTCTTTGAAGAGAAAGAAAAGACCACGTTACCGCATTACAGAGAAGGAGTGGACCAGAAGATTAACCTAGAAAAAGGAAAGACAATCCCAGCAAAGAGGTTTTATCCACGAGGAGCAGCGGAACCGGAAGAATTGAGAAGCTATTTGAAACAGAATCTTGAAAGGGGATGGATACGAGACTCCTTCGCGGAAACAGGTGCACCCATCCTTTTCGTCTAGAAGAAGGACGGAAAATTTAGACTCTGCGTGGATTACCGAGGACTTAATGAAGTCACGAAAAAAGATCAGTACCCACTGCCACTCATCGGCGAAGCCTTGGATAGGCTAAATAGTGCCCGATACTTTACGATGCTGCATATTAAAGATGTATACCACAACGTGCGGATCAAGAAAGGAGACGAACGGAAAACTACATTCGCGACACGATACGGAACTTAAGAATACTTGTTAATGCCATTCAGCTTAACCAATACACCGGCAACATTCCTGAGATGGATCAATCAAACGTTATACCAATCCTTGGACATATGCTGCATAGTATATTTGGATGACGTACTGGTGTATGCAGAAACAATGGAGCAGCACCAGAAAGACGTGAGAAAAATTCTGGAAGTGATTGGAAAATCCGGAATGAGAATCAAGCCAACTGAGTGTGAATTCCAAAAGACAGAAGTGGAATACTTAGGATTTATTATTGACCAAGAAGGAGTCCGGATGGATCCTATCAGGACGGCAGCAATATGGGAATGGGCAATTCCGAAGAAGAAAACCGATAATCAAAGATTCAAGGGATTCTCCAACTTTTACCGAAGATTCATTGAGGGGTTTACCACGACAGCAAAACCTTTATTCAATCTGACAAAGAAAAATGCAAAATGGAAGTGGAGTATAGCAGAAAGTGTGGCGTTCGATACGATGAGACAAAAAATAACTACGGCACCCGTACTCACCAATTACAATCCGGAAAGACCGATCATGATTGAAACTGATGCATCGAAGTATATCTGGTTGGGAATTTTATCGCGACAGTGCGAAGACGAGAAATGGTGACCCATGCATGGCATGCCGATTAAAGACGATGACGAAGGAGGAATGCAACTATGATATTCACGACAAAGAACTATTGGCCATAGTACAGGCACTCAAGGAATGGAGAAGATATGTCTTGGGAAGCCATCACAAGACAAGGATCCTTACTGACCAAAAGAACTTAGTTCCTTTCACGACAACAAAGGATCTTAATAAATGACGGATCCGGGGGAGCAAGAAGTTAAGCCAATACAATATACGGATCGAATATCGGCCAGGAAAGGAAAGCGGCAAGCCGCACACATTGACAAGAAGAACTCAAGATGCGCCCGAAGAAGATGACGACCGGATCAAACAGAAACAAAGGATCCTATTACCACAAGAAAGATACTTCAAGGTGATAAGGGTACAGGAAATGGATACGATTAGCTTTCCCGGAGAAGAGATATGAAATCTTAAGGAACAGAGTGGGAGGGACCCTCACATACAAGAGACAAGGAAAGCATTGGAACCAGGAACGAAAGAAATGAAGGATGTAGCCCTGGGGCTATGCCAATGGAAGGATGACTGCCTATGGTACCAAAACAAGATTTGGGTACCAGAAGAGGAAAAGATAAGGACAGAACTTATCAGAAAAAATCACGACATTCTACAGGCAGGACATGGAGGGACAGCGAAGACCACGGAACTCAGCGGCCGCAGTTAATAACTGGCCTGGAATGTGAGAAACAAGCAAGAGATATGTCAAGAACTGGGATATTTGTCCAAGAACGAAATCATCCCGACATGCTCGGTATGGTCAACTACAACCAAACGAAGCACCAGTTAAGCCATGGAAGTCGATATCTATAGATTTTATCGCTGATTTACCAGAATCGGGCGGATACGATGCTATCTTGGTAGTCATCGACAGACTGATAAAAACGAGTCATTTTATTGCATGCAGGAAGGATATGACAACAAAACAGTTCACGCAAACCTTTGTAAAAGAAATATTTCTGTTACATGGATTGCCGCAAGATATCATCACTGATAGGGGAACACTGTTCACCTCCGACCTATGCAAAGAGACAGCCCAAAGATTGGGAATTGAAAGGAAACTGAGCACGGCTTACCACCCGCAAACGGATGGACAGACTGAGAGAACCAATGCCATCCCAGAACAATACCTGAGAGCATACGTCAACTATCAACAGGATAATTGGAACGAACTACTACCTTTTGCGGAATTTGCATACAATAACGGACAACAAGAAACAATCAAGACAACACCATTCTTTGCAAACTACGGACAACACCAGAAACATGACGCAAGTGGTCATCTGATACCAGATCAGAAGATACCTCCGAACGAAATGACCCAATGGCACGATACCATACGCGAGCAAATGGTGGCCAAACAACTTCGACAGAAAGAAAATTACAATCAATACAGAAAACCCGATCCGAATTTGAAATCAGGAGATATGGTATGGTTCCTACCAAGGAATGTAAGGACTACAAGACCATGCAAGAAACTCGATTACAGAATGATTGGGCCCTTCAAGATCTTGCCAAGAGTGGGGAATAGTGCATATAAGCTAGACTTTCCTCCATCGTTGAGAATACACAACACCATCCACATCTCACTTCTCGAACCCTACCAAGACCAAAGATTCCCATCACAGATCCAGTCACCACCACCAGCAATCGAAATCGAAGGCGAAACAGAATACGAACTTGAAGAAATAGTCGATTCACGACTACATTACGGAAAACTCCAATATCGAGCGAAGTAGACGGATATTCTCCTGATCACGATAAAGTTTGGTACCCAGAAGAAAACTTCGTACACGCAGAAAATGCAATCAAACACTTCTACGACCGATACCGAGATAAAATAAGGCTGGGAAGAAATCAAACAAGAAACAACGAATGACGGTTGTGGAGACTCAATGCGAGAAATCACTCCAACTAGCCCAGGCTATGGGACCGTAGAGGACCGGCAAAGGGCATCAGAACACAACGCGATGAGCTGGACTGCATGCTATGACGAGAATTGCAACGTCCATAGAGGAGACAAGGAAGGGGCCAGTTACTGGCCAAAACAACCACATGCAGACACGAGATGGGAGGAGTGCAACCGAAATAATTGTCGAGCCCATCGGGATGCGAAGATCCGGGCGGGATACTACCCCAAGGCGTGGGGTAAAAGAGAAGAACTGAGCAGGAAGGATGCTCAGCGCACGGAAGCCAGGAGGGGAAGGTTGGAAAAGAGCGAGGAAACCCGAAAAAATGATACAGAAAGCCAACACATGCAGGCAGATATTGAATGCCTCCAACGACAAATTTCGGGTTTGGAAATACAACTGGATGAAGCCCAAGGAACGATCAGGTCCAAGGTGAGACCCTCGAAGCGCAACAAGCCACCATTGCAGGCCAAAAATGAACTATCGAGGTGGCAGACCTGACATTGGAGATGGTCAGGAAACAGTTACGCATAACGGAACAAATTTTAGGGAAGTTCCATCGCGACACGAGAAGATGTTGGAACCAAGTAATGAAACTTGGTGAATAGCATGATGGGACTCAAGCTGAGGGGAGTGAGGAGCTATTGTCACAAATCGTGACTTAGCAATATGGAATATTTCACATGACTCACGATTTGTGAGATCGTTTATGATTATGAAGTTTGATTTGATTTATGTTTATGGTTTCATGACTCATGATTGTGTGGTCATATGATGTTATGACTTTCGCACCTAACTACAAGTATGAGTCTGGGGTTTCACGCATGTGCCGCGATTAGCGCACATGACCTTTTATGGAAATTGGATACTATGGGGATTGTATACTATGACTCAAATTGTGAGTCATAGGATATTTGTGATACTATGACTCACACGGCAGTCAAAGTAAAGAGGTGACTCATAGTAAAGTCACCTGGGTTAGGGTTGTGGGAAGAGCACCTATATAAGGAGAGTCACAGACACAGATAGCTAGCTCTTCACGCCACCACCTAAGTTACTTCCTCTGTTATACTTTTCCTATTCATTCAATCAACCCTTTATTCTTATTACGACAATCTGTTTATATCACCGACCGAAAGGTAATTAGAGAAACGTATCGCTAAGAAGCAGTCGCACGGGCTAGGAGTGAAAGGACTCAGCATTCCCTGGTAGACATAAGGCTACTAGACCTGAAGAAAGGTAAGACGAGCGTTACGTATCGTTCACTGTTGCTGTTGAATGACATAGTGTGGCTTGTCCGGCAGACTAAGGATAGGTTTGTAACACATAGCTGGATTTCTGGCATCATGGGGATGGGTAGTGGTTAATCGAGTTCCTGGGGCCAACTTTGAGACCCCACTTGGCTGTGTAACTTGGTGAAGTGCCAAAGGTGACCTGGAGCGTCCAGGTGCATAGTTTCTTCTAACCTGAGAGACCTCTGCTATATCGGACATAGATTTATCCGTGTTGACAGTTAATTGTCGTGCCATCTCGTCTTATTAGGACTCTTGATGTTTTCTTAGTCTCCAAAGAGATGGACTGAAGGAGGGGGACGTAAAGCTGTTCAAATGTGTATGGGCACGATCTTATATCAATCGGAATATACTAACACAATACTAAGCGAGTATAGCGGGCACGGCTTGATGAGGAGAGGCTGATTTATGAAGGTAGATTGGTAGGTAGTCTCTTCCTTATTCTTCTTAGCGAGAAATGTGGGCGGTAGCCCCTATATATACAAGAGTGCGCCCTCCTGTTATCTAAAAGAATATAAAAGGGAAAAATATACGTACGAACGTGTTTTAACGTAATGTCAGTAGGAAAAACATAAGTGCGAACGTATTTGACCCTGAAAACCTGCCAAGAAAATCCCAAAAGTTTATATAAATCTAAAGTGGTGTGTGGGGTTTCGTTGTGGATGATAAGAAATAAAGGACGGAATAATAACAGTTAAAATATGTAATAAGCAAGCGAAATAACCCGAATACTAGATAAAGAAATATACATAAGAATCCTTATCGTAATAATGAAATATAACAGAAATAAACGCATAGTATGTCCTAGCTATAGTAATGTATGGGGTGTATTAGGTATTGCCGAAACACTAACCAAGTAAGAGAATATAAGATATGTTCAAGGAAATATTCATATGAAAACGAATAAGAAATTTCAACACTTCCCCTCATTATCTACAGCCCAGAAGTCCCATCAACCGTCTATGTGCCGGTTTCGCTAAGATTTTGTAGCAGATATCGGCAAGGTTTTCTGACAACTCAACTTTTAGTAAAGTGAACTAACCGAGGTCTAGTTCTTCTCGTATTTTGTGATAGTGAACATCGATGTGTTTAGTATGTTCATTGAGTTGATGGTTTGTCGTAAGAAAATTTGCGCCGGTATTATCTGCGTGCAAAGCGATCGGTAAACTTAGTCAAATATCGTTGAGGCCTTTGTGGAACGATTGCATTTGTCGCGTAGCCAGTGACATAGCAACGTATTCCGCTTTGGTAGTAGATGTAGTGACGGATGCCTGTTTCTTGGATCGCCAGGAGGTACATGAATCATGTAAGATAACAATATATCCTGAGAAGGAGCAGCGGGTATCAAGGCAAACGGCAAAGTCGGCATCAGCATAGACATTGATAGCGGGAGTTGCGTTGGTTGGGTACGGGTAGAACAATCCGATATTTTCCGTTCCAGTAAGGTAACGAAGGATGTGTTTACCAGCCTTTCAGTGTGCTTCAGAAGGGTAAGAAGAAAATTGAGAAAGAAATGAAATCGTATACGTGAGGTCCGGTCTTATGCCAGTGGTAAGGTACATAAGTGATCCTATAACCGATTGGTAAATGGAGGGGTTTAGTATCCATATGTCTTCGGTCCCTTTCGTAAGTTGAATGCCTTTTGGTAAAGGGGTAGAAACGGAACGTGAGTTTTCCATGCCATATCGTTGGAGGACTGACTTAATGTATTTTTGCTGGGTAAGATGTATGCCGTCTGGTGTATATGTTATGTGTAAGCTGAGTAGGAAGTTAGCTTCCCCTGGGTTAGTGATCTTGAATGCATTTTTCAGGTCTTTTATCAGAGATGTGGCGTGGGGAGAGTCGTCTGCGTGTATGGCAATGTCGTCGACGTAAACCGATGCGTAGATGTCATGTTTAGCAAGGACGAACATGCATAGGTCGTGCGCTGATGTCGTAAATCCTTTGGAGCTTAAGAGTTTTGCGAAGAGAGCATACCATTCATTCGCAGATTGCTTAAGTCTATAAAGACATCGGTTAAGTTTACCTACTTTTTCTCCGTCATGGAACCCAGGTAACGGTCATAGGTAAACTTCTTCTTTGAGTTCACCGTAAAGGAAAGCAGATTTGACATCGAACTGTAGCGGTCGCCATTTGTTTTTGGCGCATATCGCGAGGAGGAAGCGGAGAGATTCATAATGGATGACAGGGGCGAATGTTTCTTCGAAGTCGAAGCCGGGAATTTGTGAAAACCCTTTGGCAACGGCTCTTCCGCTAAACCTTTTGAGAGTCCCACCTGCATGATCTTTGGTGTTGTAAACCCTCTTACTATCGATTATCTTTCTTCCCATCGGTCTCTCAACAACATCGATAGTTTCATTCCTTTTTAGTGCATTAATCTCGTAATCCATCGCCGTGGTCCACTTTCCCTTAAGGGTACTGTTAATCGCTTGGTGATACGTGGTGGGATCCTCATCTGGTAGTTCAGTAGCATTTCTGCCAAAGCGTACCGGTGGGCGTGAGATTCGTCCTGACCTTGTCCGTGTTCCCGATTTGCACATCTGGTAGGCCCTCATGTTCCTGAGGTTGTTGTTCCAAGGGAGCTGGTTCCGGAGTAGGTGACAGTGTGTTAGGTCGATCGTAGTTCTCTGGATGTGGAGGTAATGGAGGAGGATGGATTTCAATTGCTGTTGTGCGGTTGGTAGGTGTTGTACTCGGGTCTGATTCCAAAGTCCAAATGTACGATTGCAGGTCTATTGGAAAGGAGGAAGGATGGACGGTCACAAATTGGGATTCCGGAGCAGGTGTTGTACTTGGCCCTTCCGATTGTTCAATCGTTTTAGTGGTCTAGTGTACCGGTCGTGTTTCGGATATCTTATATTGCGAGTGGATGTATATCATGTTCATCTTGTCAGAGGATGTGTATCCAACAAGATATCCTTCGATCGCTCGTGGCTGAAGCTTCGTTCCTGGTTTTCTGGTCTCCTCAGGTATGTGGACAAAGGATTTGGTCCCATATGGGCACAGGTGGTAGATTAACGGTTTTTGGTTGTAGAGAGATTCATAGGGTGTTGAACCTCCTATGGATCGGTTGGGAAGACGGTTTCTGAGGTATACGGCGGTTGCGATTGCTTCTGCCCAAAGTCGTAGAGTTAAACCTTTTAACATGGACCTAGTGGCGGTGATTATGGTCCTTTATACAGTTCAGCAACGCCATTTGATTCATGTAAGTAGGGTGGAGTTTTGTCATAAAGTATTCCATGAGCATGAAACAGATTTAGCATTTCATAGTTCACGTATTCACCACCGTTATCAGTTCTGAATCGTTTGATTATGGCGTTATCTTGGGTTTGTCGCTCCTGGATGAACTGTTTGAAGATTTTTACCGTATCGGATGTTACCTTAATGGGGTAAATTCAGGTGTATCGTGTGCAGTCATCAATGATATAGTACTAAGAATTACCAAAGGATGGTGTCGATAATTTTCCGCTTAAGTCAGAGTGAATTAACTTGAAGGGGCTTTGGCAACGGTGCTCTGTTGGTACTAGTTTTCGTTTGGACAACTTTGAGGTAATCCAAGTTTCGCATTGCCAACCTGTAGGAACCTTAAGGATATGCGGTGTGTCGGAGTATTTGTTGGAGCGAAGGTAGGCTGGTGAGTGATGACCCAAGGCTTCATGCCACTCCTAATAGGTCATTTTGTATGCCTGTTCCTTTCTTTTCTGTACCACATAATCTTGTCCGTCAAGCTTGCCCCATAAAACCTCTTTATTCTCTCCCATGACATACAGGTCCTTCCATGAAATGCGTAAAGAAAACCCTTTTCCCAATGAAACGATAGCGCGTCACGATAACAAATTGCATTGAACCAACTTAGGAACCCAGAGAACACGTTGAAGAAAAACAGGAGATACATAGCCATTAGATGTTTTGGCCATGAGCTTAACTGTTCCACGGCCGCATGACTCTATTACAGAGTCATAGCCTAACTTAACGTTTGCTATTTCTGGTTTAAAGTTTATAAGAAAGTCTAGGTTGCTTGTCATATGTGAGCTTGCGCCTGTATCGATTACCCAATTTTGCGGGTGAGGGGTATTTAGTGTAGTGGTAAGGGTTGAGGATGTACTGACCGGTTTGGATATCTCTTCCTTGCTGATCTTGGCGGTGTCAATCGCCGTCCTTTCTTTATTCTTTTGGTTATCGGGCTTGAGTTTCTGACACGAAGTCCAATTATGCCCTTCATTCCGTGCAGAGGGGTAATGCTTTTTGCAGTATGAGCCTTTCTTGGCTGTGACCGATGTGCTGTTTCCCTTTCGTTGGGGTTGTTCCTTCCCTTTTCCTTTGACAGTGGCGGTTTTATACGCCTTGTCTTTTTCAGAGTTAACTGAAGTTTTAAGGTCCAACAACCTGTTATATACATGGTTGTAGGTAAGGTCGTCCTTGGTTTGGAGGTTGTCGACGATGTTGGTCATCGACTCGGGAAGGGACCGGAGAAGGACAGCACCTTTTGCTTCCGATGACTCGAATACCGTCTTAAACGCAAAATGTAGGGCGTAACGGTCATTTTCGGTAGCACAGGTGCACCGGTGTTGCATACGATTCCAGAGGGTGTCGAACTTGCCAATGTGATCAGCGATGGGTTCATACAACTTGTATTAGGTATCGAGAACAGCATTGAGTTGGTCGAAGAATGAGAAGGTATTTTCTCAGTCAAATTTAACCTGAAACGCAGTCCAGATTGCGTGTGGCGTTTTGTGTGTTGCCAGGAGGATAAGCCATTTTGGATCAATGGACTCGAGGATGTAGGCCGATGCCTACTGGTAGCGATCACGAAATTCATCTAGAGGGTCAACATTCGTCAGATCCCCGTCTTCATCCGGTATTTCATCGGTGATGGTTTCCGTTCCTTGCTCAATGTCCCTGCAGTTGAACAGTCCGAGGACGTACTCGGAGATGTCACGCCATGTGCGGTAGTTCTCTGGCCCAGTCAGCTTTGGGATGGAGATGAGTTTGTAGCTGGGTGCGATGCCGCTTTTAGAGTTAATAGAGTGTGTCGGAGCCCTTTAGTCAAGGGGCAGAGGGGTTGCTGGAGGATTGTCAGTCGAAGGTTCAGGGACGGTAGTTGAGGCTGAGGCCATGGTGGATTTTGGTTACACAAGTTGTGTTCTTCGAGTCGTTCTCTGTGACCACACACCCCCTTTAAGTCCACACAACTTTTATCAAGCCTGAAAGTAACACGTTCCCTATCAAGGATTTTTCTGGGAGTGTCCACCCTCAGATGTGTTAACTTGCAGGTAGTTGATAAAGTGTGCGGGGGAGTGGTGGGTAACGATTGCGCGTACAAGGAGAGGAAAAAGAAGGAGACGGATGTGAACAGTGCAAAGATCTAGGTTGAGTTGTGATTAACGCCGAGAGTGTTTCGCCGAGATTTGTGTAATGCCGAGGCCGAGAATGCTTGGTTTCGTGAAAGAAGGAGAGCTTCGTCTGGTAGATGTCTCGTGCCGAGAAATAAACTTTGCCGAGAAAAATATTTCCGGGTAATCTTCTGGTGCGAAACGTGGATTGATGGCAGGACGGGTTTCGCTTCGTTGACTTTGAGGTTTCGTAGTCTGTTGGAGGGTGTAAATGTATATCCTAAAGATATAGGAGGCCCGGGGTCATAACCTGTTCAAATGTGTATGGGCACGATCTTATATCTATCGGAATATACTAACGCAATACTAAGCTAGTATTGCGGGCACGCCTTGATGACTATAGGTAGATTTATGAAGGTAGATTGGTAGGTAGTCTGTTCCTTATTCTTCCAAGCGAGAAAAGTGGGCCGTAGCCCCGAATATACAAGCGTGCGCCCTCCCGTTATCTAAAAGAATATAAAAGGGAAAAATATAAGTACGAAAGTGTTTTACCGTAACGTCAGTAGGAAAAACATAAGTGCGAACGTATTTGACCCTGAAAACCTGCCAAGAAAATCCCAAAAGTTTATATAAATCTAAAGTGGTTTGAGGGGTTTCGTTGTGGATGATAAGACATAGAGGACGGAACAATAAGAGTTAAAATATGTGATAAGCAAGCGAAATAACCCGAATACCAGATGAAGAAATATACATAGGAATCCTTATCGCAATAATGAAATATAACAGAAATAAACGCATAGTATGTCCTAGCTGTAGTAATGTATGCAGTGTAATAGGTATTGCCGAAATACTAACTAAGTAAGAGAATATACGATATGTTCAAGGAAATTTTCATATGAAAACGAAAAAGAAATTTCAACAAAAGCTGATGGAACTAAAGGTTGCTTCTACTTCAGTAGCATAGTCTTGGAACGGTTTCCACAGGAAGGTGTGACCGTAAAAGTGTTGGTAGATTTCTTGGATATCAGATTCTATTTGGACAAGCAAGGGGTCTATGAACCAGAAGGGTTCCTGAGGCATGTAGAATTGAATCCGCAAGAGGGAGTTTTCAACTATTTCTTCGAAAGAAGAGATATATTTTGAGAGACATGGTTCGAGCAGAAGCTCCTCGAGGAGGCTGGAATCAGCTATGAGGTTGTGTGAATCCTGAGGTCTGACTTGGAGGTGTCCAGTAGCCATGTAAAGAGCCTTCGTAATAAGGAGAAATATCAATATAGTGTTTGGGGTAGCGGATATCAAGGAGACGCAAATCAAACCAGACCTAAACTTATATCCGTAGACTGAGACTTGTTTAGGAAGGCTTGTTTGATTCAGTAGCAAAGATTTTTCAAATAAAACATATGATATTGAAAAGATCTCATCTCTGTTGCTTGATGATAGTTAAAGCTCAGCAAGCACTAAGATATTTATATCCCGCATAGGAGTGTTTACGGACTATAACTGGTTTTACATATAAACAGGTATTCCCTCACCAACCTTCGTCGCTTATTCCGTGAGCGAACCCGCTTTGATACTGAAACTTTCTCTTCCCCGGCACAGCTGACGGTATGCTCCGAGCTCGTGATTTCTCTGAGGGTGTAGTCCCACTTAGTCTGAGATGTAATCCTTCTTCAGGCTGTTAAAATATGGCCACCCAGTTTGGAACGTACCATTGACGTCTTAGAACTCCAAGGGGCCAGCTTGTTGGTTAGCCGAGTCTGCTTCATGCGGTCTTATCTGGCTCTGCAGCTGGCTTTAAGGATATCTAGTATTCACGATCGGGCCAATGCCTTCTTGTCTTCACTGCCTCCCCTTATCAACTTGTTCTGATAGGTTCATTGACCTTATAGGCATCATGGGGGTGTCAGCGTCCTCTCGGTGTGTGTTGGAGTAGCCTACTTCACATGTGCATTCATACCCATCTAGGACCAGCCAGGCTCTCTTAACGTCAATAGAGTGTAACTCTGCGAATCCTTTACGGAATCGGTTTGTTCCACTTCTCACGTGTAGCCCGAAAGGCCCTCTCATAAACCCCGTGGACTGCATCCAGTCAGTAGGACAGCTACGACGTATGTGGGGTTGCAAGATGTGTTCCAATTACTCGCTTTTCTTATAAACGTGCACCTGCACAAGGTTCCAGTGTCGACTCCCAGGGCGAATGCCAGGGCGAACGCCAGGGCCGCAGGCGGGTAATTGTCTGTAGTGGTTTGGACTCCTGCAGTTCCTCCTGAATAGTCATGTAATATTCTTGGGAGTTGTTTGTGCCTAACCAATCCAACCATCCATTAAATCTACAAATGAAGGAAAGACTTCAAATAGATAAATATAATTAGGTATATATTAGAGTAAATTGTTAGAATACCGAATGCAAGTAGAAACAGGAAAGTAATACACACAAGAGGGTAAGGGATATAGGTCACAGGAGGATTAGGGTACGAACAGTTTTAGAGAGTTTAGGGCAAACTCAGCTAAGTGGACTGCCAGCTGTAGACATATTGAGTTAGAAGGATCGTCTAAGGATAAACAGAGTAACTTTTTACAGCAAAGTCAATTTGTGTTACGGGGTAGCCAATTCCGTACTGCTGAAGTGCCTAGGCCGTGCTTGTATCGAGAAGGTGGGAGAGTTGTCAGGAAAGCTCCGGTAAGAACAAAGATAAAAGGTAAAGATATTTCTCGAAAGCTTATAATGTTGTTTTACTGATAACTGAATATATTGATAAGGTCTCTTCTCCGTTGCTTGATGATCCCTTAACTATGGGGGTTTTTTTTTTTGATTATCTCATATATTCGCTGTAAACGTACAGGAACCTGCATAGAGCGCTAGCTATAGCATAAACGAAACGTTAATTCCAAACGTGCAAAACAAAAGAAATAACCGCGCAAGTTCTCCCCTAGTGATGACCATACCATCACCGGGCCCAGCAATGGCGACTAATTCAAAAAGTATAGAGTGAAATGACACCAAAAGAAATCATAACCGACAGGAAAGATATAATTATAAAAGGAAAGTCAAACCGCTCAGTCTGAGTCATAGTCGGAGGAGGAGGAGGCTGCAGTAGCAAAAACT
>QFET01001842.1:0-13211 GCA_003316355.1 Tuber calosporum
GGGTAGTTGAACCCTCGGTGTCAGAAGAGGAGGGGGGGGGGAGAGAAAGGAGGAAGGCAGGAAGGCAGGAAGGCAGGAAGGGGGAGTTGCTGATTGACGATCCTTGTTGGCCAGGGTCTCCGTTGTTGTAACTTGCCAAAGTTTCCAAAAGAAGCAACGCGGGGGACGCGCGGAGCCGTACGAGTACTCGTACCGTACAGTGCGAGTACAGCACAAGTAGCTTCTGCTTCACAGTCGAAATGGAAGAGAAAAGCGGGTTACTAGTGAAAGTGGACGAAATGATGAAAAACCTTCTACTGCTACCGGCAATGTAGTTACTGCTCTAGGGGGGGCAGATACTAAACAACTCAAAAGGAGTGTATATGAAAAATAGCAAGAGGGGAACAGAGCTGAGTAGAATAGAGAAGGGTGATAGAGCAGGGTAAAGAGAGCCTAGAAAGAACCGCTCGAAAGCTATTCTAACGGAAGAATGGAAGGACGCAGGAGCAATAAATAGATGGAAAGGAGAGGAGCAAGCGCGGAGTACCTGTGCAGACGAGAGAGAGCGTCTATAGGATGTACTCGTGCTGTAGAATGAGAGGCGAAGATAGTCGAGAGCTGCGGTAAATATCATAGATAGAATAACAAAAAAGAAAAGAAAAAAGGAGAGTCAATAAGACTGAAAGAACCCGGTCAACCAGTTGTTCAGGGGTGATGCCCGAACCATTCGATTGCCCCTCAATTTCAGAGGAAAAGTGCCTTCACAGCTCAATATATACAGTAGAGGTACTTACGAGTATACCTCACTCTTTTGTAGGTATCATACTCGAGCATCCATCCTTCAGTGGGGGGAGGGTGAGGGTGTACGAGTAAGAGCGGTGCAGAGCAGTTTCCATGTGGCAGAAGCCTTGTTGAACATTGCTGCTTGTATGTGCGTTGGAGATAAAAATGGGACGACAGAAGCGCCGAAGCCAACCAGAGACAGGCGAATTGGAAAGGAGAGTCTGAGCAACCCTCTTTTCCTTGCTTTCTGCCTCTCACTGGAATATAGCGAGGGTGGGAGGGAGAGACAGCAAACCAACACGAAGAAGGAAGTCGTAGAGAGCTATTCTGGGAAGTCCTTCTCTCATTTTTTATTATTATTACTATCATACCGCACATAACCGTCTGTGGACCTGTAAAAACAATACGCCGGACGACTTGAAATTCTCAAGATACAGTGTTCCCTGGCCTGCCGTGCTCCATGCTCGAGTACTCGTATTGGGTAAGGTTTATGGGTGTATGAGAGAGGGAGAGTAGAGGGGAAAAAAGGAAAAGGAAAAAAGGCTGCCGGGGCGGGGCCAACCTCCAGCAAAAGTGATAGGAAAGTCAGAAAAGTACTCGTACAGTACTCGGGCACTCGTAGCTACTGGTAGTTGGCAGCACTCTTCTTGCGTATCATATGATGCCTGGCGAGATAGTCTCGGTATTCAAGGATAAGGAAGATAACCATGGCCTGGACGAATAATCCACCATGCACCCAGAAACCAATTTAGATGATTGGAACCAAAACAGGATTCAGCTGCGGATCAAGTGCTGTGCTCGAGTGCCGTACAATCGCTGGTGTTCTCCGAGTACCTCTTCTATTCAACACTCAGAGGTATAGAATCTCACATGCGCATATCATTTCCCGTATTGGCGCCAGAAGATGTTTCTTCGATTTTTGTTCCCTGAGTCGATTTGAGGGGAGATGTCTCATTCGTTTTCTATGCGTGAGTGATAAAAATTTTCTTTCGTTTACCCGAACAACAAACATATATCTCACCGTCATATCTGCTGCTTGAAAATGTGATTTCTCATGCTGTCGTGCTAGACGTTATGTTGTAGTTCAGCAACCAAGTTTCTAACATCTCATGGGAAGATATCATAGCAGGCGTATGCCAGACTTTTTAGCTGCTATAATGCTGCCTCAAACCCCTACCGTAGGTCAAGATATCATCATCCACACCGGAACTCTTCAGGAACACCATCACGTAACAAAGAGATTCATCACAGCAAAGCATGTTCGAGCCACAATTCTGGTGCTTGTGTTATATCATACCCGGACTGGACCGCAAGATATGGTGAAATCTACTGTCGGATTATAAGTGAGAATTGGCCCGCTAACTTAGGATATGCTCAGTCCGTCAAGTTGACAGAATTGAGGGTATGATACAAGGAAGGTCATTTCTGGCGTGATTAGGGGTGTGAGTATGGACAATTAGGAGTTCTGCTTGATCTAATAGAGTCGAATCCCGTGCTCAGTCCATCGTATAGAAGCTAAAGGGTACAAAAAGCAGAGATTACAGAGTTTGATTAGGTATCATACAAAGATTGGAATGAGTTTTGGAGCCAAAAGTGGAAGCTGAAAAATCAGACCTATCGGAAATTTTTGTGTCAGGATTAGCAAGTATGCTTTAAAAGCATACCGGATAAATGCTAAGCCAACTATTATGAATCGCATAATAGTCGCAATGTGTTACAGGTGCCTTGATAATATGACTGAATTGTGGTTGACAATTTGGCTGTTTCGGTGGGTGGCATTGTCAGGTTTTCCTTGCTTTTGGCATGATAGTTTTCATATCAGAAGGACCTGAGGTGGAGGACAGAGGGGTTATATTGAATCCTTCTCAGCAACATTTGTCTCGGTCCGGAGATTACGGGGCTAACACAGGTAGTGGATTTCACGAGATTTTAGCGCAGCACGAGTATTACTGATGGCAATTAAGGTACTGCATACTTCGTCCCACGTATTTCGTCTTGGGTAAGATTTGTGCCTTTTAACCATCACTATTTTGCACTTATTCCACTTATCGAGACCTTTTCACACCTCGCCGTGACATTGAATCCCGTAGTGAGGAAATGTATCTGGACCAAGAAGGCAACTCCTCTACAGTGACCTTTCTCGGCCTGAGGACAAGAGTTACAAGAACTACGACCCCAGCGCTGGAGCCCCAATGAGAGGGATAAATGGACTATCTCCACTAAAGGTCCTACAGGTATAAGTCCTGCTAGGGAAAATATCATCACATTATTTGAGACTGACATGATTGTCACAGTTAAGTATATTGCAATGTTTATAAACCTAGTTCAAGTTCTAGGCCAGTAGGACATGGCAACTGTGGATAAACAAAAAAACTACCTCAAAGTTTGAACGAACTGGCTCAGCCAGGATCAGGATCAGGATGCAATCTCTGACCACTGTGGAACAATTGTGAAAACTTGATGACACAAATGTCATGGTATGATATTATGATAGTGAATTATTTCACCTTGGAACTAGCGAGGATTAAAACAGACTTGGCGCTTTTGAAACCAGGGGAAGAGCAAAGAAAACTCATAAGCGGTTTTATTTCATAATTAGGGATAGGATTAATTTTTCTGCGCAGTCTAGGTAGAGAATTTTCCCTTTATCAGAGGATCTGATTTGGGGTCACATTGTTGTATGGAGCTCTAAGGCCTAACAGAGGCTGGGAATAATAGTGTTTCTATTGTCATATTTTATTTTAGGAGGTGTTTGAAGTTTCCTTCGTTCACTTAGGTTTTCTAGACCAGATCTCAGGATGCATACCAGTATTTCCCTGTATATAACCAATAAATCCGTGTACAAGTACTGTATTCAGTAGATAAAAATAAAATAAAAACCAATTAAAGTCTTGGCGTCTTTAATGCTCAACGCGTCTCTCTCTCTAATCTTGTCGCGTCCGGTTACTTGACTGAACAATTCGTGTCGTGTGTCAAACTCTCCTGCCGACCCCCCAACAAAAATACGCTACACTCCTTTACAAAAGATATCGATCTGGAGTGGTCAATCATGGCTTCTCCGGAATCACCTACCGCTATGTCTATGACAATGTCTCCCCCTGGCACACCTTCACAGGATGGTTCTGCTTCTCCTGTTCTTACGCCTAAATCAAAAGTCAAGGCAATGCTGGCAGCCATGGAACCTACCGACGAAGAGAGCGATGGGAATAGCGATGCTGCAGATGGAGATAGTGAGATCGAATTGGATTATATGCCAAAAGGCAAACTTGCAAGTCGAATGGTGCCGCGTAGATCCGACATAAAGTCCACCAAGTCCACAAAGACCCCTCCGACCACCAAAACTAACGCCATAGGTAACGATGGCGCATATGAGCGTATGAAGCCAAGTCTATTGGCGAGTAAGGAGGCGACCTCCAGAAACCTGATTTTGGATGAGGAATCGGGTAACGAAGACAAGTCAGCGCCCTCGAAGGCTCTCATACAGACAGATGATGATGATGATGATGATGATGATGATGATGATGATGACGATCTCCCTGTTCCTACACCAAGGCGGAAACGAGTCCAAAAAGCACCTCCGAATGCATCTCCAGAGGCCACTTCTACAAAGTCTACAGAATCTCCCGGGCGAAAGGGGGCATCACAATCTGGGACCATCGCTCCTGCATCAACTGGTGAGGGCAAAGGGGGAGATGAGGACAGTGTCCATAATCTGCTGGCGACAGATCCAAAGAAGAGCGCCAGGTTCTTGGAATTGCTTGAGAAGAAACGGAGGGAGCGGCAAGCAGCCGAGACGGAGAAACAGAGGCTGGAAGAAATGAGGAAACAACTTGACGCTCGATTGGGATGTGGATCTGGAGACGACGACGGGGAAGAAGACGATGATCTAGGGGTTTTGTCACAAAGACCTCCGAGGCGGAAGTCCGGGAAGAAGGCATTACAGGAAATGCATCGGGAGTCTCAGAGGATGGCTAGAAATATGCATCTCGAGCATCAAGCACGGACAAAGAAAACGATTACCAAACAGAGTCTCTTTGAGAAGTTTAGCTTTAGGACTCCTGCAGAAAGACAGGATGAGGGCGGGAAGGGCAGAGTGCTTGTTGACTCAAGGTATGGATCACTGTTCCTGTTTATTTCCAATATAGTAATATCTAGCTTCAGTTCAATTATCACTGGATCCGAAACCGAACCTGCGGACCGGGCCGGTCCCAATTCCTCTCTATTGGTGGGAGCAGACAAGAATTCTGGAAAGATCGCAACAGGCTCTGTAGATATTGATGGTCAGAACCCACCAACTAGTGAAGGACCGATGCAGGGTGAATTCGACCGGGTGGGTATAAGCGATGATTCTGCTTTGGCTCCTAAGCTCGATAAGGGGAAAGGGAAAGCTCGAGCTACGTCGGTAGGGCTTGGTGAGGAAGGAACAACACGCCCTGCACTCGTACTTCATAAAGGGAAGGGCAAAGCCACTGAGGTCAGATCCTCGGCACTTGACAAGGGGAAAGGGAAAGCAATCATAATGCCATCAGAGAAGACCAGACTAGTTCTGCCACCTGTCAGAGTTATTCTTCCGAACAAACATACCTGGAATGCTTCTGATTCAGATTCGGAGCTTGAAATTATAAAACCAGAGGATGAAGAGAGAATTGCCAATTCCGAGCGTAAGAAAATGGTTGATCAGCTGCATCGAGCGAGGCGGATGAAGCCACCGGTCGAGGTTCACGGGAAACCTAAACTATCTGTTCGTGAGCTTGAGGCGGAACTACGGAAAAAGAGTAGACAGCAAGCGATACAGGAACGAGAGGAGCGAATTGAGGAGTTAAGAGCAAAAGGAGTGATCATTCTGACTGCTGAAGAGAAAGCCAAAACCGAACAGCAAGCTGTTGATTATATGGAGAAGGCGCGCAAAGAAGCCTTAGCCATTAAAAGGAGAGAGAAGAATGATATTAGAAAAGAGGGCACTAGTATAGATAACATGAACCTCAGCGAAGATAATGAAGCAGACGGCGACTGGCTCGAAGATGAGGATATTGTGGAAATATTATCTGGCTCTGAGGAGGAGGAACACGGAGGGGAAGATGGGGGAGAGGAAGATGAGGAAGAGGAAGGAGAGGCTGTAAACCCCAATGACCTCTCTGACGAGGATGAGGACGAACTTACGGGGCGCCTGGGAAGCCCAGCATTCCCCTTACTGTATCCTCAGGACAATGACCTATTATCACCAACTCCTCGGTTATCTGAAATGCCAGCTGCTTATATTGATGAAGAAGCGGATGAGGACTCAGACGAGAGTAATGGCGATTTCGCACCCTTCAAGGCTCTCAAGAGGAAAGCTATACGGAAGAAGAAATTGCGCATTGTGGAAGACGAAGACGGGGAGGATGAAGACAACGCGATTGAGTCTGAAGAGAAGAAGATTTCAGAGTCCAAGATCCCCTCTATTTTCCGTAACAAAATTGCCAAACCTCCTCCTGTAGGAATGACACAGCTTTTTAATGGGCTAAGTGGGCTTCCTCCAAGTGCAGAAGTCAGTGCAAGTCCAGAGAAAGTCAACGAGAAGGTAGAAGCATTGAGACAGGACCCAGGAGAAGGGATTCCGAATTCACAGGTTCCCTTGGATTTGGGAGAAGACAGTCTAGATTTTGGGTTTTTTAAGAAAAAGGATGACGAAGATTCAGAGCCGATTGATGAGCCCTCGTTCCCAGCATTAGACCTATACTACGAGCCATCTACACAAATGTCGAGTTTTCCTGATCCCACACAAGATGACGGATTTGTCAAGTCTTCGAGTCCGGCACCTCCGAGATTTGATGAGGATGAGCCATCAACAATACAAGCACCTGACTCACAGCCTCCTCCTCCTAAGAGAAAGAGGGGGAGACTGGTGAAGAAAGGCGTGTATCTTACGGCTGTGATGGAGGAGGGTGAAAGCGAAAAGGAGGGTGACGGTGAGAGAAAATCAGAAGAGGTTGAGGAGAAGAAAGCGACCGCTTTTGATGTCATGATAAAGGCTGTAAAGAAGGAAAAGGCCGATGAAAACTTTGATAAAATGAAGAGTGGAGCGAAGGATATGGTACATGAACAGGCCGAAGAATCTGAGGACGAATATGCAGGTATCGGCGGTGCCAGTGACGATGAAGCAGAAGATGGGCACGATAGTGACGTCGAGGAAATGATTGACGATGAAGGGGAGGAGGTTGTCGACCAGGATGACATCGCAGCCTTCTGGGCTGAGAAGGACAAAGCCCAGGATGAGAAGGATGTCACTAAACTGTTCAAAGACCTCCAGACAGGATTGTTCCGAAAGAAGCGGGGCGCCGATTTTGACCTCGACGACTCAGATGATGACGACGGTGAAGCACGGAGAAGGGCCAAGAGACGGCAGATGGCGAAAATAAGAAAGGCATTGATGGCTGATGGCAATATCGGGGAACTTGCGACAAATCCAAAGAAGTTGGCTTTCTTGAGTGCAATCGAAGATAGAGACCGCGACGACGAAATGGACTTTCTTGATAAGGGCGAGGAAGATCTATTTATTGATTTAGGACTTCTCGAGGACAGCCAGGACCGGAATCAGAGCCAGCGCCACGATTCACAGGAAGTACCAGCAGTGGCAGGAGCAATAGCCCCCCGCGAGGGAACCCCCGGATCACAACACGGTGCTCAAGGGGATAATAAGATACCTGTCATCTCTAACACCCGTAGAACCACTAGACCTAAGAAACCATCCCTTGCGGATGTCCGAGAGGTTGGTTAAAACCCTTCATCCAGTTATAAATACACCGAGTGATGCCCTATGACTGACTTGTTTCCTCTTTTTTTTTACAGACTTTATCATTCTTGATCGAGGAAAATGACAGCGAGGTGGTCGAACTTTCAGATTCCGACGGCGAGCCGGCAGAAGCATTCATGCACAAACGCCGTAGAACAGCAGCGACAGTGGTTATAGACCGTGTTGCCGCCTCAAGATCCAACAGTGCCGTGAGCGAGAGCGCGAAAATGGCTTTCCAGTCAGCCACCGAAACTCAATTCCGAGTTCCAAGTCTGCTGCGCAGAGCCACAACAAACATGTCTTCTGCAAGTGGTGATTCTCAGGGGTCCTCCTCCGCTACCGCTGGCAGCGGGAAATCTGCGGAGGGTACCACTGGGATTAAGAGGGGAGGAAAGGCGTCTAGCTCTATTAATTTCCATCAGAGGGAGCAGGTTAGGGGCAAGGTTGAGAATGAACGCGAGTTGAAGAGGAAGCAGGAAAGAAAGATGCAGGGCCAGGAGAGGCGGGGTGTTTTAGGGATGCTGACGAAGGGGAGTTTTACTTAGGCTTGCTTTCTGTCTGTCGTCTGTCTATTTGACCAGCTATATTTTCGATTCTTTGTTTATCATTCTTGCATTGGTGACCAGTTTCACGAAGAAGGGACGGAGGGGTTTCTGGCGCTTTGCTGTCATTTTTATTTTTATTTTTCTGATGATATGGGACTCTGATATCCTGAGGGAGCCTTTATACATGTAATTTATGAAATAAAAAATAATAAAAAAGCACACCATGTTAATGCTCCGATGTCTGTCTATCCCCCCGTTTATCGCAAAAAAAAACTATCCGCTATCCAGCCGACCCCATCATAATTATAACCATCATCGTGATTCCTCCCCCTCCCTCCTCACCTCTACCCTCCAAGTTGCCAAAAACCTAAACATCACCCCATCAACCAAAACCTCCCACCACGGCAGCCCATAAACCACCAAACTCCCGATTGCCAACCCCCCACCTATGCCGCCACCCCCAACAGTCGGGAGTAGAAAGCCCCCCTCGCCTCCCTCCTCTCCCTTGACAACAAATACCCCATCACCGCTTCCCACTCCGGCAACCACAATCCTACCTCCCCCCCCGGTATGAGGGCTGAGGGAGCTCTTCTCAAGAACCCAGCCGGCAACTTCAGCCGCTAGTCCCCCGCTAGCCCACCGCTTTGCAGCACGAGTTTTAGCGGGTGACCAATCGAGTGGTATCGCTTCCTCCCCTCCTTTTTCTGCTCCTCCCAGGGGGGGCTGGATACTGCGATGGTAATTGACAATTGTATTACCCTGCGCAGCAGCTGGCGTATTCGTAGACGTGAATAAGAACCTACTCCGTGGTTTCTCCACCTGGAGTTCCTCAGTATCGGATTCGCGCGGTGAGGGTGGTGGTGAGGACGCGTTTTCTATGTCTTCGCCACCGGAGCGGAGTTTTCGTTTCTTTTGGAGGGGGCTAGTAGGCTCATCGTTATGGATGTCGGCGTCGATTGAGTCGCGCTGGTAGGACTTTTTGAAGAGAAGGGTTGTGCGTAAGGGTGCTGGTGTGGTCGGTTGCGTGCTGCTGCTCCTGCTAGGAACATAGCTAAAGCGTGCCCGTGCGGGCGCTGGGGTGCTGGCTGGAGCTGGCGGTGGGATGCGGAAGCGGCGGGTTGTGCATTGGACTGATGGAGATGCTGAATCTGGTGTTTGCGCTCTTGAGGGCTGGGCTGTTGGTGGTGGTGGTGAGGTGGCGGTTAGCGCAGGGAGGGATCGGGGTGTCGGGATGTGGAAGCGTTTTGCTGCGGCGAATTGTGATCTTGGGGTTGCCGTTGGCTTGGATGTGGGGGTGGAGGCGGAAGTGGAAGCAGGGGGTGAGGGGAGGTACAGGGTTGTGGAGTTCGGCGGTTTGGGGTTTGATATAGTGGGATCTGGAGATATGAGTTTTCGGGAGGGGTTGGTGGTGAAGCGGAAAGGACTTGGTGTCTGGGGTTGTTAGCACACATAGCTAGCTGCCAGTGGGGCTAGTGGGATAGAAGAAAAGCTTACTGCTGGCGGCATTTGGCAAGCTCCGGGGGGCAACGGGAGGGAATGAAAGAAGGACGGTTTACTGTTTCAGTAGAGGAAGAAGTTTAGGAAGGTGAGAGCTAAAGTACGGTGCTACTAGGTGACTGAGCCTGCGAGTAAACTCCGGGAGTCTACCCTAAAGGGTTAGGGGTTTTGCTAGCGAACGCGTAAATTTCAACAATGACAGGGTGTCACGTGAGGGCTTTCACCTTCTGCCAGTTAGTTCTAAGTTGAGGGAATGTTTGGATGGGAGCGTTCGAACTTTGAAGCTCTGTTTGGGGTTTGCGATTTCTTTGTATTATATAGTATGGTTTAACATAAGGCAAATAATAGCTAGAAGGCCTGATGCGAGGTTTGAGAATTTTGACCAGGCCACGCTATTAGTGAAAATACGGTAACTATCATAGTAGCCAAACCATCAAGTCCGAAGCGCCAAAATACAGAACAGAAACTCCAGACCCTATAGCCCGAGGGAAGCGCCGTAGTTGCATGCCAAAGGATCACCAATACCGGCTCTTGAGCGTTTCAAGGGTCTTCACATCTACCACTTCAAGCCCCTCAAAAACACCAATGCCATCAAAACATCCCCGTTCACTGATTCGGCAACATTCCATACACGGAAACCTAGGAAGAAAAGAGAAAGAAAAAGAACACCGTTCCCAGTTTTTTATAAACTCCCTTTAGGGGCCCCTCACACCGTTCCTCCCCCTCTAGCCGTCCAGCCAACATGATTTATCGCATCTATTCCAAAAAATCAGCAATCCCAATCCCACCCACCCAGTATCAAAGCCCACATGAGGAATATACCTTGACGAAACCGATATCGGTGGACTTTTCCCTAAAGCACTGTCTGCAGATGTTGAGTCCGTACTTACGGATCAAACCAGCCCTATGAGCGCAGACGCGGCTATCCCCCGGAGGATCAGCTCCTAGCTCCACAAGTTACACATCCATAGCACTAAAGAACATACCAAGATCTACTACCCTTTCCGTAGGTGCGAGGGCGAGAGTACCAAACTGTTTCGTGAGCCATGATTGTCGGGCGTTGTGTTTGTTTTACCTACAATTAACCGAACGTTAATTTCAGGGGATCCAAAGCAGTTTCCCGAGATGTCTTTTCGGGGAGAGGGAGCTGGGAAGGACATACGTTGGAGGTAGAAATCGGCTGTGCGTTGGCAGTTGGATTGGTATCGTCGTCGTTGGCTGTGGTGTGCTCACCATTCCAGCGGGAGTAATGACAATATTGGGGAAGGTTCGTTGTGGGTGTGACGGTCACAGCTAGGGCGGGTTAAACCCTAAATTGTTTTACCTAGCGTCTAACTGACAGGCTGTTGGCTTGTCGCCAGGCCCAGGGCCAATGCCAAGAGCTATAGTAAAGTACTCGTACAATACGGGCATGGACATGGGTGACCGGTCACCCACGTCCATGCCCTAGTATGAAGGATCCGCAAGAAAGATAAAGTTAGTCTACGGTACAAGTACCATACAAGTGCAAGGGGAGATGTTTTTCGCACAAGGCAAGCGCAGTTAACCAGCAAAAAACGATCCCCGTCTTGTACGAAAACATATCCCTGGCCACTTTCAACGTACAAGTACAGTATTAGATTAGACCGGGAAGCATGTCAGAGTGGGAGTGGGGGTGAAATCAACTGATAGAGTAGGCACAGCACCAAAAACAGTTAGAAATCCGGAAATCCCTATTGACGTCCAACAGTTAGTGAAATGAAACTTAGGAGAGTAAGGAGGCAGTCTATGTATTCCCGGTGGCAACTGTATGTTAGATTTGCGCTTTTTTTTTTTTTTTGGCCTGATTTCGGAAGTTTGATTTTTTTTTTTTTTCTTCTGAAAATTCACACATAATCGTGATACATGATGGGTGATTCATTCACTCCTCGTCTGACCAGCTTCCCCGCTCGATATGTTAGCTAATAAACAATCAGAATACATGTGTTTGAGATACTATGTCTCGCTGATTGCGGGAATTTATACCTGAATAATTCGTGATAGTCCCGAACTTTGTCCTCCCCCGTGAGCCATAATTCTTACAATCATCATTATATCATACGTCGGATCATGGAATTCTGGTTTGTTAGCTTCGACTTGACGTTGAGAGGTTTGCCTTCCCGGCCATTACTGTGAGGTGTCGTATCAGAGGACGGCCAGGCCTCGGGGGCCCTGGGCAAACCACCGCCTTCCTCCGTATTAAACCAATCTTGTCAGTCTGGCGATCTGCAACACAAAATCCTGGAAGATTCAGGAGATTGTTGCACTTGGGATTCAGTTGGTCGAGTGGCCGTGCATAACTTCATATCCTGCTGATGATAAATCCCATCAAGAGTGCCTCGTGCAAATCTTTCGCTGAAGCCTCTTAAGGCCGAAACGTATGGGGGTTAGAATAGCATCCCATCGCCCAATCTAATCAACTCACTCTGGAGGAGCTCGAAATCCCCAGGATGAAGATCATATTTATCAATAAGTTGTAACGAAAAGATATTTCTCTCTCTAAAATCGACAATGCAATATAATAAATAACCCTAAATTCGAAAAATAAAAGAAAAAAGAAAAGAAAGAAAAAGGAGCCAATCAAATCTCGCCCAAACAAAATTTAAACAATAGGAAGATCCCCATCACACTCCGAAACAGATAATCCATAGTAAAGGTTCTCCTTGTTATCCTTCTCATCAATAACATATCCTCCAGCACCGAGGAAAGAGCACTCGGCGAGGACATGCTTCAGGTGCTTCTCGCAATCCTCCCGAGAAGCCGCGATTTCACCGACGTTACCACGCATCGGGTGAGTAATGTAGACCTTGTATTTGAGTCCGGTAGTAACATTTTTTGACGCCACTTTGTGTTTATGACCAGCCTTGCTCGCAGTGTCCATACCCGGCTCAGGAGCTGGTTTGATGCACATTGACGCAGAGACACCATTCTCGCCAGGCTTGTTAGTGCTGCCCACCCCACCCCCAAGTCAGTTTCCCTCCAAGCCAAACAGAAAGCTAATCTTTAGCAGTAGGACATACAATTTCCTCGGCGACTCAAGGATCATAGTCTTGCACCCCTTGGTAACCAGCTCTTGCCCCTGTGTCCCATTCAAGAACTTCGCGTCGCCAACCAAAAGCAAGCCAGAATTCAATGAGTTGAAGAACCCTCCGGGTCCAATATCGGGACGAACACCACAATTGTGGCGATCGCGCATACGATCAGACACCACCGCTCCCACCACAGGGGTGTATGACCCAACGCTCACCAGAGCGATCCGGGATGGGGTCCCCGTCCATGTTGATGCCGGCGGCATTGTGCTTACTGTTGCGTTGGGTTGGGTCCCATTCTGCGGTGTCTCAGATGCCGTCGGACTTGGTGGGAGTGCGGTGACGGTGGAGGCAAGGGCGAGGAGGAGTGCGGAGCTATAGAGCATGCTAGCAATAGTAGTCCGGTTTTTTTAAATAATAAAAAAATATAAAAAAAACGAATAAAATAAATTTGAAGAGAGAAAAGAAAATTTATGCACGAAGGGGAATCAGATAGAGGAAAACAACGAATGTGTAAGGCTCAGCCAGGAGGGTTGTGTATTTCTGCTAATAAAGATTGACGATGGGAGAATGGAAGGCTTATCTATC
>QFET01001842.1:13222-28416 GCA_003316355.1 Tuber calosporum
GGGGTCTGTCATTTAAAAGCACCTACTGGTAGATGGAATGATTTTCTTACCGGGGAGGACTCTATACCGGTCCATGGCTTGTAAATCGAGGACTCGGTCGTTGATGTCAGTTTTCTGAGAGTTTTTGTGGGAGCAGAATGCTATGCCTCGTTTATTCACCGGGCAGCTTGGAATGAAGAGGCAGACTCGGCGGGTCTGATAAGGCTTCAGGATTCTGTGGCTTGTGACTCAAGGTTTTCACACTCTACCGCAATGAATCCTACTGTCAACAGTTTTCAGAGAGTGATCTTGAATCCTATCCATTGAAGCCATCCTGGTGACGTCCAGGAATACCGAATTTGTGGATCACCGGGGGATCCGTCGTATCGATTGATATTTTGTGAAGGGTTGCTACCTGAATTGAACCATTAGGTAGGCAGTAAATCAACCAAAAGCCAACTCAATCATAATTTTCGAAATTTTTGAATCATCATACCCATATCTGGCCCTTTTCGAGGTTATTTTAGCTAAGCCCTACTTGTAGAATTTTGTATGCATTATGTATCATACTTGGCCATTTAAAAAGCCTCCGGACGCCTTGCATTTATTAGTATCATACTTGTCTTGGCACAAAAGCGTCCGGAGACGTCTAAAGTTGTCAAGTAAGCACAACCAATTATCCATGAGTGCCTGTTTCAGGTGCCCGGCACTATTCGCACTTGTACTTGCAAGGTAAGCGGGCAAACCGGTGTCATCTCGAAGCACAGTAAAAATGGAATGATAGCCACCCAGAACAGAGGAGGGGTGATCACAATATTATATGCAATATTACCCGATTCCTGAAGGGTAGGAGGAAGAATGCCGTACATAGAAGTATGTCAAAAAGTTGTTCCTAAGGGGATCGGACGGTACCTTCCCTTACCGTACCCAAGCCACCAGTTTATCGGTTTTTATTTATCTTTCAATTTTTTCCTATCATACACGAAGCCAACATGTTCGAAGAGCACAATGTAAAGGCCACCCTCACTACCGGTATGCCGAATTCCCCCTCACTCCCGGCAGAGTAATGCGGATAAAGGACTTTGGGAATCCCAACCGAGTAGAGGACTAAGTAACCGTGACAATGTGAGCCGTTTCCTACTATACACTGCGCGAGTGCCGTATGATGCAGGTGTGGAGCGTGTTTGCTCCCTTCCTCCCCTTGGATGGTGTTTCGATTGCGCTGTACTCTCGTGATATCCCTGGGAGTGTGATCCTCTTCTAAAAACGTATGATAGCTTCACGACGATTGACTTGCAGACGGGCTGTGTAACCAAAGGCACAAGAGAAAAGAAAGGTAGGAGGGACTTGGCCCAATTGTGGAAAAGAGGAAGACGTTGTCTGTCGTGGTGCTGTCTCATCAAGTTTATTCTGTGGTAGCTTCAAAGATATCTGGTGGTGAAGTTGCCTGGCTAAGGAAGAAATGAGAAGAAAATTCTGCACGCCAAGCTATATATTTATCATAAAAACACGACCTCTCGGTGCGTTACCCAATACCCACCCTGGCTCACACCGGTACTGGTACAAGCCCCCTTTCAAGCTACAAGTGCTCGGAACAGAACCCTGCCCAGGGTATTAGAAAAACCCCTCGGAAGACACCTCAACGAGAAGAGTTTAGCTCCCCCAATTACTGCACTGTAACGTAGCTTATGGGGAAGCCCAGGAGGCTTCTTGTGATGTCAAAGCTTTCTTTGATCTGCTCGGTTCATATTTCGAGGCTGATGTCAACAGCCTTCCGCGCCTCAAAGCACAAACGCAATCTACAGTATCGGTTAGAATGTGAATGTTCAGTGATAAGCAGATCATAACCTAAAACCAGCCTGAACCCCCCGGAACAACCTCAGCTCCTTTTCATCCTTCATTTCGTACAGCCTCACGGAGCAATTTAGCCGTTGAGGAGCTGAAATGTCTCAACTCCTTCGGCAATCGCACGACACAGGATTCTACTCGAGTACTCGAGTAACGGCTGAGACGCAGACTCCAGAAAATGCGATCATACAGCACAGAATGAAATGGGAGACGTCGATTCGTTTCCCGGCTCCTGGTTCCCACCTCCCAGCCGGCTGTGACATGGCGCAGCTCGCGGTGTCTTACGGTGGTTATCAAATTTATTCCTATCTAGAGGAGACACCGGTGGGGAACTTGCTTGTGGCTTGGGGGCAACACACCGGCATCGTGGGTGGTCGGAAAAACCATTATCCTATCACGCTTTTTGAGTACAGGTATAGTATAATACTCCACAAGCCAGACGTCGCCTTCTTCTTTTGAGGACTGTGCTCGAGTGCCGCGAGATTCTTTAGCTTTAGCGGTGGAGGCACAACCTTCACTTATCATACTGCACTTGGATACAAAAAAAAAAAAAAAGGTATCGATAGCGATAGATCTACAAAGTTATTGGAACTTGAGGGAGATGAGCACATGTTGCTTTCTTCATCTTGTCTGTCGAGATAAGCGTGATTGACCCATACCCAGTTGCCTCGGTTGGGACGACACTGCTTGTACTCGGGTACGAGGGTAAGTCGGGCGCGGTGCCACGAAATGCCTGGGTTTATTCCCTATTCTGGGGGTTTATTTCCTATTCCGGGGCGCGCCCGACTTTTTGCCGCCATACAAAAAAAAGCCACAAAACGGGTTTGTATGGGGGGAAACCCCTAGTTACCGTATAGGGGTGCGCCCGACTTTTGTCAACCCCCTAGTACTGTGGAGGGCATCCCAACCTGAGCAACCCTATCATAATCAATTCAAAGAAGGGCACAAACTGGACCACCCCAAACCCAAATAAACCTTTTGTTCAATTCTGCAATACCATTGGTTAGATTAGAATTAGAGAGCTCGCTTCTGTCTCCCTCTTTATCCAATTCCCCCTCGCTCCCCCTTCTCTCTCAATCTAATAATCTTGAGGCTCCGCTCACGATTGGCCATCTCTCAACCAAAAATCACCAATTACATACACCCATCATTACCACTGCAAACTCTCCGCTGTGCCAACACGTAAACCCTGAATTTTTCAATATAATGTCTGAAACAGCTTCCCAGCTTCTGATCCCCTTCAGTCCGACTCCAGTGGAGTCCATCGCCCCCACTGTTTCACGTCTTCGAAACACCTTCACATCGCTGAAGACGCATCCGCTTGCTTACCGTGAGGAGCAGCTACGCAAACTCTACTGGGGAATCAAAGACAATGAACAACGGCTCATTCAAGCACTTAAGGCTGACCTTGGAAAGCCTTATTTTGAGGCCGTGGTAACAGAGATAAATTGGGTTGGTATCGAGATCCTTTACGCACTCAAAAATCTCAGAAAATGGGCTGCGGATGATAAAGTGGATTTACCGCTTCTGCACCGGCTTGTCCTGTCTCCGCGTTTTCGGAAAGAACCCATGGGAGTAGTTTTGGTTATTGGGTATGTGCTTGCAAGTGCCGTATCTTGGTTTCTACCACAGTTGCTTTTATTGCTTTTTCACCTCCTAGGCCAAATAGATATATTTTTGACGAATATATTCCCCCTGCCATGCTTGATGTTAGGCTGACATTCTCAACTCCCCGGTTTTATAGCGCCTTTAATTACCCAGCTCAGCTGGCTTTGGTTCCCTTCATAGGTGCGATTGCTGCTGGAAACACCGCCGTTATTAAGCCATCAGAGCAGGCTCCGAATTCGGCGGCTATCATCGCTCGAATCGTAGAGAGCACCCTTGATCCCGAAGCCTATGCTGTCATCAATGGTGCTATCCCCGAGTCGACTGAGCTTCTGAACCAGAGGTTTGATAAGATTTGCTTCACAGGCAGTGCCGGGGTTGGTCGTATTGTCGCTACTGCAGCAGCAAAACACTTGACCCCGGTGCTTCTGGAACTGTAAGTTGTCACCGAACTGACGGCAACTCCGATAGAACCGAAGGCCCAGACTAACCAACCTCTCTTTCGGTATTTAGTGGAGGTTTGAATCCGTGCATTGTCACCAAATCAGCAGACGCAAAGCTTGCTGCGAAAAGAATTGCTTGGGGGAAAGTTCACAACTTGGGACAAGTTTGCCTTAGTCCTGACTATGTCATTATACACCCTTCTCTTGAAGCCGAATTTGTCGGCGCATTTATCCAAACCCTGAAGGAGTTCTTCCCTGAGGGAGCATCGAAGTCGCCAGACCTAGCACGCATCGTCAATAAAAGGCATTTTCACCGTATCACGGAACTGTTGAATAATACCAGAGGAACGGTCCTGTGGGGTGGAGAACAGGATGAATCGAGATTATTCATTGAACCAACTCTAGTCAAAATCGCCAGCCCAGAAGACAGCTTGCTGAGTGAGGAGATATTCGGGCCTCTGCTTCCGATGCTTATTGTTGAAGATTTGGATGAGATGATATTGGTGGTTAGAAAGGTTGGAGATTGCCCATTGGCATTATACATCTTTTCCGGGAAAAAAGAGGAGGAAGAGAAAAGTGAGGGGAGTGCTTTGAAATCTGTTGGGAGGCAAGAGCTGACTTGTTCGCGTAGTCCTGAAGAACATTAGGTCTGGTGGAGCGACTGTAAATGAGTAAATCTGAACTTTGACAAGTCAACCATCCATCTAGACCGAAGCTTGCTGACAATCGATACTTCGACGATGTAGCGTATTTTTCCATGCGGCAATTCCATCGGTTCCATTTGGGGGGGTGGGAGAGTCTGGCACCGGCTCTTACAGAGGTGAGCTTGTTGTCCACAACAAAAAAGTCACGATGATTTTTCCCACGAGTTCTTCCACCTCTTTGTTGTGCGTCGGGAGCGAGCGACAGTGGAGGAGCTCCCTTCCTGACTTTTGCTTTTGTGAGGGAAGGGGGAGACCGGCAAAGGTTACCGCAGGCGAGACTGAGGCGGCGGGTGGATGGCACCGGGCCAGTGATCAGCTCGCTGCAGCATGGATTCCATGACGGCTATTTTCCCTTGACGACTGCGATGGGCTCGTACCGAATTTTAACTAACGATCACACTTCATCCCAATAGGGAAGGCAACTTTTGATGCCTTCGCTCATCGACGACCTGTGGTGAATCAGCCGCTATGGATTGAGGGTGAACTTCGCGTATGTTTTACTGATACCCTTTCTTTTTCCTTCCTTTTGGACTCCTGTCCCTTTTATTTTATTTTATTTTTCCTTTTCCCAACTTTTGAGCTCCTGCACTCTTCTCCATTTACCGGCACCCCAATTTGCCAATGGCACGAAAAAAAGAGCACGACCGTCGTCCGCTCGCCGCCCTGTCGGCAGTTTCACGGACACCGGCTTCGGTTCTAAGCGGACTTCATTCAATTCCCCCAGCCGTTTTTAAGATACAAGCAGTTTTGTGCTGCAGTTGAAATACGGTATGCCATGGTGTTGCTGACCAGAGCTCCGTTCTGAAAATGGCAGATGCGGTACCCGCCATTTACGCCAAAGAAACTCGACTTGATGAGAAAGGTCAGCGGCACCACCAAACCTAACTTTGGCAGAGATGGAAAACTTCTACGCAGGTCTCTGGTTTCCTGGATCCTTCTACTGGGAGCGTGCAGCAGGAAGGGAGCTGTATTCAGGTATTTGCTATTGATGGCCGGTAAGAAACATACGCTCCCTCTTGTAATCCGTTGCCTGGTTCCAGGGGAATGCGGAAAGATGAAACGTCATATGGTCACGATGTCACGATGTTCGTTAGAAGTACTGATGCATATGAAAATGCAGGAGCTGCCATGGTGAAAACTTTTCTATCCGCCAAGAACTAGCTTGACGCCTCCCTGAACCTCACGATGCTCTTCTCTGTACTCTAGAGGAAGGGCCACACGAAGGATGGTTCGGTGAGCCAGCAAGTTGTTGCGCCAGTGATCTATTACATGTATTTCTGACTCCTTGTTTTCTTTTTTTTTTCCCCGTCTGGAAAGGTTCTGCAGGCCATTCGCCTCTTTTCTTCCTCTTGTGCTCCTTTTTCCTTTCCTAGGGTTCGATAAGCACGGGGGATGACGATGTTCAAAGAAAGGCCAGAAGGCCAGAGCCTCCCTTGCCATTGTCGGTGATAAAAAAAAAATGAAACACACAAAAAAATGTATTGCTTGCTTCTTACGCATGATGGGGTTATGACGCCCAAATTGTTTATTCATATTGCTTTTCTTCTTCCAGTGGTTTCCCTAGTTGCTCCTTGCCTGCTCCCGTATCATACATAGGCAACGGTGTCTGTTTGGAATACTATGGAATTTTCCCGGCTCCTTGATGAAAGCAGGGAGATGGTTAGGGTAGCCTCATTGCATCAAGTGATCTTGCACACTTCCCACCAGGTTGAAAGGGAGATCACAGATCTCACTTACCTGGACAAAGGGAGCAAATAAACAAAACAAACCAAAAAGCCGAAAGAGAAGGCGTCTTGGAAGAGAGCTCCATCGAAATATTTCAGGCTGAGGGGGAACCCTCCAACAAATCCGTTCGCGGAAGTCCGAACCTCGGCAGGTCCTTTCCGTTTTAGGTTCCTAACCGCCAATATTTTTTATTTATTTTTATTTTTTCCTTTCAGGAATTTTTTCCCCGCATTTTAGAAAAGTTTTTGGAAGGAAAAAAACTTTCGCCATCGATCCTAGGAATGAAGGCTTGGCAGTACCTTGCAGCTTGGGGCAACTGTGTGCGGTGCCCGTTGCCTCGTGGTTCAATTTGTGCTCGAGTATGGTATGATATGATACACCCTGTTCATAGATCCATGAAAGGGCGAGGTTGTCTTGTTTGCAGCCAGCTTGCCGTACCTCAAGCCTGAGAGGTCTCTAGGCTCTTTGTCGGTATCTTGGGAGCCACACCAGTCGATGAATGAATGACAAGCACTACTGTGTCCACCGGAGCAGCTGGCAGAAAGAATGAAATGATTTGGAAGGGATGGAAAGCTCTCAGTTATCCCAAGAGGGCACAGCTAACGGTGCCGTGCTGCAAGAAAAAATTTCTTCTATGATATTTCAATCGGGAGCTCGCGTACCAAGATCAATTCCCGCACAGCCCTAGGATAATTTCGCGGGTTTACCTGCTGACTACAGTACCTTTCCAGTGGGCACTTTTACAAGAACGATGCCGGTACCTCCTCAGAATTTGGCCGATACACATTACCATTGTTGCATCATACTCGAGCATCATACCGGTAGCCCAACCTGAGTACGAGTACCTTACCGGTGCCGGTATGATTCATGGGTAGGGGGCCATTAACCTGAACTGACGGGGACATACCGGTATTCGGTCGGTTAACCCCAAATAACTGCTCCATATTAACTTCTTACCCGACCTTACATGCAGACCATAGCCCTGTGAATCGGTCTTAGCGAGCAAGGTTTCTATCATACTTGCTTTTTTTCGTTGATTGTTTTTCTCGCTTGTTTGTTGTTTGTCTGGGATGACGTCGTGGATCTGAAAATCCTTCTCATGTTCTTCACCATCACCTCGCCACATTGAGGCACTGTGATGGCATCGTTTGATGATTCGTTCATTCATTCACCGCCAAAGTCTACTTTCTTCTTTCACTTCTAAGCTTGCTGATGGTGATGCAAAGGAAAATCCTTCTCCTCCTGCCAAAATCCACCATCTTCTCCTTCCCGTCACTACTCGTAAAAGGGCGAGGCCAATTTTCTCCTTTCCAATTGCGGGTTGTCCATTACGAGAGAAAATCTCTCTTGGACCAACCAGGAACAGCAACTGGGGAAAGGGACATAGGGAAAAAGAGCGTCGTTCGAGTTCTGTACCGGTACTCATACTGCACCGATGTGAGAATACAAAGAGACTTTTAGTGCGGCTGGTGCAAAACAGCGGTTGCCCACATTAGCTGTTAGGTAATTTGTGCTTCCAATGAAGGTACGGAACCATCTGACCTCCAATATCACAACAGCTCTCAGTTTTTTTCTTTTTCTTTTTCCCTTACTTCGTTTTTTTCTATTTCCATTAAGGGGGAGAATTCGTCATTTTCACGATGTTTGGTGGAATACCGAATGAAAACTCCTTGCCCAAAGGTTACGTTTTTATTTTTATTTTTTTATGCCTCCACAACTAAATTGGTTTCTATTAAAGTTAGCTGTAGTTGAACCCTATCTGCATGTCTAAGCGAAAACGCCGAACAGGCGGGCGGACTACCACACTTTCAGCATGGCTGGGGCTTCTGTGGGGTTCTCAGCGCTGAGGAAAAAAAAAAAAAAAAAAAAGAAAGTCTATGATACACTTTTTTCTAGCGCACCATGCACCCTTCTTTCTTTTGCCTGCCTCAGATTTCTTTTGTTTCCTCAGCTAATTCGATTTCCTCCATGTTGGATCTGGGATGGGTGATTGATGGGATGACTGGTTCCCGTGGGCTTTGGTAGCTTGCTTTGCTTGCCTGCCTACTTTTCTGAGCTTGCTGGAGCACATCGATCCAGATTCTGTACTCGTACCGTACTCGGGTAAAGGAAAAGGAAAAGAAAAGAATTCCTTTTTCCTTTCTCTAAATTCGTACTGTCCGCTACAGCACCGCACACACCTGCTGCGCCTGCTACGCCCGGAGCCTTACTCGGCGCCTGCTCCTACCCACCCACAAATGCTTGCACTGGCCGAGTATGGGGCAGCTGGTATTGCTCGTGCAAGAATTAGCTCATGGCCGTTCGAACCATCCTGAGCCATTCCTTTCCACCACCAACCATTTACCCCCCCATCACGAGATCATTACCCCTTCAACTAACTATGCCGCAAGGGCGGGACCAATGAGGGGTGGGTGATGGATGTGGTGGTGAGCCACAGCCCAGCAACACACGAAAAAAGTTTTTGGGGCACAATTTGCCCCAGACTTTGCTGCTAGCCGGATCGTCAGGGCGGACCTCACCTGGGATATAAAGACCTCTTTGGTTTTCCGCTCTGGATACCTTTTTATTTTCAAGCCATTGACTCAGACCTTGAGACTACTATTCTACAGCTTATATATTTGAGCTTGCCCGCCTACTATTACCTACTACCATCCACTGCCATTTTATTTGCTACTACCGTATCATATAAAGCAATCGATACTTCCTACCATAGTATCCAACCAGAAGCATATAAATAAAGCTTCTTCCTCCTTATACAACTGCTACCACCGCCATCACCACTACATCTACCAAATACCACAATGTCTTTCCAACTCAACGAAGGCACCCCCGTCCATGGCGCTGGCTCCTACTACCACGCTGGCCGCGGCGGCGCAGGCAACTACCGCCGCCTCCCAAGCACAGCTTCCCTCCCCGCAACCGTCGCAGCAGCCCTCCCAGCCACCACTACCCCTCCGACCCCCCGCGCCTTCTTTGGCGGGCGTGGCGGCGCCGGCAACATCAAGCCCAAGTCCGAGCGAACAATGTTCTCCTTCGACGAGGAGCTCGAGCGAGACCGTCTCTTCCACGAGCACCACGCACCCGTGTACTCCATCGGTCGTGGCGGCGCCGGCAACATTATCCCCTCGGAGGCCATTGCTACCAGGTCGCACTATAGCGTTAGCCCCGCTGGGTCCCCGGACTCTAGCCCGAGATCCAGCACCAGCTCTCCCGGCTCGTCGCCGAGGTTTTCCTCGCACAGCTTGAGGAGTGGTGCAGATAAGGTTTGGGAGAGCATTGCTAGGGTTAGATCTTCCTCTTAGATTTGTAACTGCCAGAATTGAAGAGGGGGTTTTAATCATTGAGAGAATTTATGTTTGTGGTTTTTTTTTTATTTTTATATTATGGCTTTTCTTTCTTTTCTTTCTCTATCTAATGGGGATCTGCTTGGAGTCTAGTGCATGATTTATGCACGGCGTTGATAATTTTTTTCTATTTACTTGTTTTCTCTCTCTTTTCTTTTCTTTTCTTTTTTGATATAGTAATCGATTGGAGTGGTTAATCTGTTTTTATCTGTCTACTGGTATCTGAAGGATAAGGGGCGAAGAGAAAAACAAAAGAAAACAAAACATGGGATATTAGGATTTGAACTGGATATTTGGAAATACGGGATTTTTACTTTTTGTCATGCTCTGGCTTTTATTTCCCTAGCACTTGTATCCCATTCCACCCAGTCCTTTGCTTTTCAAAGGGAAGGGAGAGAGAAAAAGAAGAAGAAAGGAAACATATCTACTATCATACTGTGCTTTCTTCTCACGAGCGAGTTTCATCCATTCATTCTTGTTTTACTCTATTCTGTGCCCATGTTTCGTCCTGTTGCAGGAGCAACACTCGGGTACAGTGTATTACCATACAATCATAATAAAATTTAGCATTCCGCCAAATGTTATTTGGATCGTGGTGTTTGGAAGATTCTGCCTTGGACCCACCGGGGGTGTACTTGTAGTGCTCGAGCATAGTAGCCAAACACTACCGTTCACCGCACTCGTCCTTGCAATACGGCACCTATGGTATTACAGTACCTTCCAAGGCCCTGCCCCACCCATCCCCCCTGGAAGAAGAAAAAAGACCAACAAACCTTCCCCCAAGGTACTCGAGTACATGTACTTGTACCAGTACTGTACGAGTACTCGAGTACCCGTACTTGTACAGTGAAACCGGAACACGCCGCCGTACCGAACCAACTCGACAGGCGTGCCGTACCCCGCATTTTTGCTATAGTTGTACTCGTACTCGTACGATGCGAGTATGCCCTGGGCTCCCTTGGGCACTTGTAGCCCTTCTTTCTTCCCACCACTGTGCGCTGCGTACTCGTACCGCACAGGATCTCACTTGTTTGTGTAATGAATGATACGGTGATATGCCGTTAGGGGGGCTACCCTATGGGCGCTTTCGGGTAAAAAAAAACGTAATGTGGCATGGGTGGTGCAATGCAATGCAACGCGACAGCCCCTTGCTCTCTCTGATTCATTGGTTCAAAGGGAGAGGAAAGAAGGCAACAAGGGGAGAAGGAGGTGGCAGTTTGCGGGTATGTATTTCTCCTTGTCTGCTTTGCTACGGTAGGGTACTAGGAGGGGTAGGTAGGTAGGCCAACTAAACTACAATAATCTGGTTTCGCTCACTATCCAACAGCAATAACCACCAAGGAGAGAATAAGAGATAAAAAAGGTCTAGGTAAACTTCGTATGAATGATTTCCGGATTCTCGTGCCAGTCGTCGATGCTAACCCACATCTGCGAAATAACCGTGTTAGTATCACGGGGGGATTAATAGTGACGCACGGGATTCCCCATATGGGTTATGCGGTATTGGAGGAGGGAAGGGTGTGGGAGTGTAGAGGGTAAGAAGTTGATGGAAAAGACAAGAGTTCCAACAACATGGGAGGAAGGCAGGTAGCAAAGGGTAGGGGGTGGGAGGGGGTAGATTTCCCTCTCGTAACAGATATGCCGGGAAGCAGTGCGAAACGTAACAAAAACATAGTGCAAGTAACAAGCGAACGTGAGATCAACAAGTGAAAAGGCGTAATGTGATGATGCCGGTATACCGGTATATACGGAGAGAGAAAGTGTAGGAATAGATCAACAACGACAAAATAATAACAAAGAGTGCATGTGCGCTGTGTGGTGTGTGGCAGAACGGAATTTCCAGATGATGAAAGTACGAACCTTTCTAAAAGTACTCAGACCAGCCAGAATTGAACCTCCAATCCACGTGCTGTACTTCCGCTCAGGAGGCGCAAAGATCTTGATCTTCATGTCCTTAACTGCTAGTCTCCGAACTTCAGAAAGCAGTCGATCACCGAATCCTATCGTTCGAACACGCCATGAGTTCATCCGTCAGCCGTGAAACTCTGTGGAGAAGCGGGAAGAAATTATATATATCAAACACAACTGCTGTGCAGTGGTTGAGATCTGGTCGAATCGGAAGCGCCCAGCTTTTTGGTGAAGCCCTAGGATAGGTGGGTTGTACACATTACCTTTCGTCAACGTCGAGCCACCAGACAGGACAATATTTCCGAACAACGATTTTCTCAGGTCCATGTCAGTCCTATTGATCGCATCAACAACAATCTGGTGGATGCCCTGGTACTCGAGGCCAATGATTTCAGGGTCGAATAAAATCTCAGGAGCCCTAAATCTTTCTGAGCCGAGCTGGTAAAAACGCACGCAATTCAGCAACGCCCTCGCTCACCCACCACCCTCGTCCCTGTGCCTACATAGGTAAAAAAGGCAGCGAATCGGGAGCCCTACCTTGAGTATGTGTCCGTCCGGTAGCCTATATTCCTCGATCCTCGCAGCCCCGCCACCAGCCCATTCCTTCTCCTCCTTCTTTGGATCCAACGCAATGTAGCACGCTTTCTCCTTCATCGACCGGACAACTTCCTTTTCAGCAGAAGTGTGGAATATAGCTCCGGCTTTTCGCAACAGGACCTGGAGGTTCTCCGTTACGTCACGGCCGGCAACGTCGATTCGGCGGATAGCGGATGGCATCGCGAAGCCCTCATATACGGGAACGGCATGGGAAACTCCATCTCCGGAATCGAGAACGATACCCGTTGTTCGACCAGAAGCATACCTAGCGATCCACAATTAGCTAGGAATAACGCCAATGGAGCTTGCAAAAGCTAATAGAAGGGCTGAGGTTCCACACAGTGACAAGACAGCTTGTATAGAAGTAAACAAAGCCGGTACATTAAACGTCTCGAAAAATATCTGCGCTGCGGTATCTCTATTTGTCCGAGGATTCAAAGGCGCTTCAGTCAACAACACTGGATGCTATTCCTCCCCCAATCCCAATCCCACAATTAGCTCCCTTCTGCAACCTCCACACCCCATAGCCATATATCCCGCCCAAAACTCACCTCCTCGGACAAGGTCTTCAACTCCTCGCTGTAAATATACTGCCATATCCTCTCCATGTCATCCCAATCTGTGACAATCCCGTGCTCGAGCGGGTACTTTATCTTGAGCAGCCCTCGTAGCTCCTGTGCCCTCGACCCAATGAACACATCCCCTTCCAATGCACCAGCAAGCACACGCGTGTGTTTCGGCCGACCAACGAACGACGAGAAGAAGCATTTCGGCAGGTCCTCACCGGCGAAGCCAGCTTTGATAGTACCCGATCCATTGTCTATCACGACAGGTTGGTTGAGTAGTGAGTCCAGGGCCATCCTTTTTTGTTGGTTCGTTCAGCTCCCTAGCCCGTTGTTTGGAGATGGGGTCCCCCGGGAATTAACTATAGCAGGGGGCCCGCAGAAGCTTCGCTCAAAGGAGGAAGGAATTGCCGGTTGGAAATGGAAACCTAGGGGTTGGAGTCGATAGCTGCAGATCAATCAACAGTTGTTTTGTGTGCCTAGGGGGGAAGGTTATCTCCCAGTTCGTTGTGAGCGTTCGCTGGGGATTGTTACGCAGGGTTATTGTGCCGTTGGGATTGACACTGTATCCGTTGGTTGGTTGGTTACCCTGCAGTAATTTGCCAAGCCTTTTCTGACAGACAGGGTTGGTCAGATATGTTTAAATTTTGGGACCCGCCATAACCCCTCTATCATAATCATTCCCAACCACCACCGATTGTGCATTAACCATAGTTACAGTATCACAGCTAAGAAGAAAGGGGGAAATGGACGCAATTGAACTCCCTCCAGCAGCAGACTTCCACGCTCACCTCCGTGAAGGAGATATGATGCGTCTCGTCGTTCCCACGATCAAAAAAGGCGGAGTGTCACTCGTTTATGTCATGGTACCCCTCCTCCCCTCCCCCCACCTTCCTAGGAACCCCGGAATTCACGCTCCGTAGCCAAACCTTGTCCCTCCGATTACAACCGTGCCCCAAGCCCTCTCCTACCACTCCGGGCTTGCGGACCTTGAACCTTCCGTGACTTTCCTAATGACCCTATACCTCTGCCCGGCGATAACCCCCGCAGTAATCGAGCACGCAGCCTCCACGAAAAAAATAATAGGAGTAAAGTCCTACCCAAAGGGCCTTACAACAAATTCCGAAGGTGGCGTAGTCTCGTACGAAGAGTACTACCCTGTCTTTGCCGCGATGGAAAAGCACGACCTGGTGCTAAACCTGCACGGGGAGTCACCGTCCAGCGAGACTACGACGATTCTAAATGCCGAGGAGACCTTCTTACCGACATTTCTAGAATTACACGCCCGCTTTCCAAAATTGAGGATCGTATTGGAGCACTGCACCACCGCAGCAGCAGTAGAGGCGGTCCGGAAGTGTGGCGATACCGTCGCCGCAACCATTACCGCGCACCACCTATTCCTCACGATAGACCAGTGGGCGGATAATCCGCATTGCTTCTGCAAGCCCGTTGCCAAACTCCCATCTGATCGTGCTGCGCTCGTTGAGGCCGCCACGTCTGGGAATGCAAAGTTCTTCCTGGGAACGGACTCGGCACCGCACCCACGGGAAATGAAGATCGGGGCGAAGAACGGGAGGACTGCCGCCGGGGTGTTTACGCAACCGTATGCTGTACAATTGGTCGCCGAGGTGTTCGATAAGGTGGGGAAGTTGGATGTGTTGAGGGGGTTCGTGTGCGACTTTGGGAGGAGGTTTTATAAAGTGCGGGAGAGAGGGTTGGAGAGGGAGTTTGGCGCTGAGGCGGGGATCTTACTGAGGAAGGGTAGGGGTGAGGTTGTTGTTAGTCAGATTGGAGTAAAGGACAATATTGTTGTGCCGTTCAATTCTGGGAAAGAGGTGTGGAGTTTGGAGTGGAAAGGGGGGTCTAGTGAGGATTATTAGACTTCTTTCCTACAAATATGATATGACAGCTGTGATGGTGTGCCCAAGCAATCACCAATTTCATCAAGAATCACTCGTTGTGAGTTCCGGGTGATCCATATGTCCTCTGAGAACTCCCTGAATCTCATCAACATAAGCTCAGCCGCTGGGACCTAAGCGCCCGCAAATGTCCCCCTCCAATCCATTCCGTATGCCCGCTAGGGCGGTAGCTGATCAAAGTCGAGAAAGAACAGCCAACCGAGTGACATGTGATGACCGAGGCTCAACCTAAAACTCTTGGCAAAAACAAACAACATCATCCGTCCATCTCATCCTTCCCTTCTCGTCCATAACTTCGCCTTGATCCACGCCCTCTTCCTTCCTCCTAACAGCCAAACACACAAAACAACCACCCGACCAGCGCTACATCCTCCACGCAACAAGAGGGCCACCTCGCAAAACAAACAAAAACAAAATGTCCCTAAACCATACCCCCACTACTAAGACCGCAACAAACATCTGGTCAGTGATGAACTACCAAGTGCCTCGCGGCAAATGTGTCCACAAAGTACCCTTTCCCTCCCCGCCCGTAGGGCCCCCCGCTGGCACCCCCCTCCCT
>QFET01001843.1:0-82521 GCA_003316355.1 Tuber calosporum
ATTATTGTTTGCTTTCCAAATGTTTTCTGTATTAGCCTTTCTTTGCCTTGTGTTTCCCTCCTGTTTTTTCCTTAATGTTAGAGGTTTTTTATCCAGCTTTCTCTGCTTTCTTTATATTCTTTCACTGTTATTGTTTGATTTTTCCTGGTTATTTCCTGTTGTTTACATGTTTTCTCTTCCTTTTTTCACAGGTTTTTTTTGATCACAGGGGTGATTTTTTTTTCCTGCTTGCCCTATGATGAGACTATTATTCTGAGGGCACATCTGTTTGATGCATGCTGCATACAAGGAGATATTACATATATAAAACATATATCTTATATGTTCTATACGTTTTCTGCTGTTAATATGTTTGGGGTCTACTATTGCTATTAACTACTCATAATGCATGCTTTTTTAATACTGTGATATATTTTGAAATAATTAGTCATCAGAAATTACCAAAATAACTATGAACTTGATAGGAGTTGAACACAGGTATGCAATTTTGGATGCCAAGCCTGCTCAAATTTCAAAATATTGGAAAACATTTTTTTGATATATTACAACATAATATATACATATACGAGACGAGCCGTAGGCACGGGGGCGCTAGTATGATACTGTACGGTACAGTAACTTATCCTGTATCTGGTAAATTGCATCCGCAAATCGAGCCAATGTTACAATGCCACTCAAACAATTCACCCCATTCTCAAAAGTTCCATGCTAGATACAAGAACACTGCAGCTGAGCACAATGCCGTACTTTAGCCTTACCAAAGTTGGTGGCCGGGCAGACCTTGTGGTGATTGAGGTTGATTCGTGATGCCGCTGGTGATTCCTTTATCATGCGGCAATGATATTATGCAAGCTAGCGCGCATTTAATTTCATACCGGAACCATATCCTGGATAGGGAATGTTTCTACAGGTGATCAGGTATCGTGACAGTCTCTCTTTTTTTTCTTTTTATTTTTCCCTTTCTTGTTTCAAGGCTTCGTCAAAGACGGGAAATATCGGAAAGGTTACGGAAAGGAATTCCCAACGGTCAGTTCCATTCCTCGTGCTCCTTGCACCTTGAATAACCGGAAACATGTGTGGAATGGGTTGAAGGAGGCACAGAGGGATATGACTGACTGGCAGGTACTGTACTACCTGGGGATTGGTGGGATAAGACTATCAATTCACCGCGAGACGCCCCAGGCAGGGCTTTTTTTTTATATCTTTCTGTACTCACATCTCCGCCTCAAGGATTGTCACCCTTTTCGGAATAGCTACTGTCATACGGAATACAGACCCATAGGAGGGATAAACGGGTTCGGCGCAGACTGTGCGAGGGGCGGGGAGACTTGTAGCAAGCCAAGCCATGCCGCGCCTCGCTGAGGGCTCACGGCCTTGCCCAGCTTGATGGGATTAACCAAGAGGTAGGCCAAACGTGAGAGAGGCCCGAGTACTGTACCACTGGTGCGGCCGATAGATATATCACGTGAAGTCTGATAAGCAAGAGCAGCAGGCTGTAACAATTATGCAAGTATGTGAAGAGACTTCGTCACCAGACTTCACATGACAGATATCTATCAACCGCACTTATATACCCAGTTCTAAATTCCCACGCAGATTCCCTTCATCTGTATTTTCTGCTCCTTGATCCCTGGAATACTCCGAGGTTGGGAACAGTTCAAGTGTGGCAATCAGAAGTCTGGATAAGAGATTTTGCAGTTGAACTTATTTTATCCCTACACCAACAACACTATCCTTTCCTCTCGAGGTAAATTTTGAAGTGGCTCTACTTTGTACAGCGTTATGAAGTTTTCGTAGTTTGTATAGTCTTAAGTAGTCGTCGTTTACACTTTTGCCGGTAGAAGCTATTTTTTATCACTTCGGTATGACACTCGCAGTCAATCATGAGGTAATCATTGGCAACTAGAAAAGCTTTGTTAATTTGTTTAGATAGATTGAACCCCTTATAGCAAAATCCTGGCAGAAAAAACCTGTCCGCCGCGCGGCCTGCCATGCATAAATTAAGTACAGTCAGAGAGCCATCCTAGAAAGACCCCCCTTATTACACTGCAAGTACAGTACAGGCACCAGATGGGGAGTTTTCGTATGACACAGCAAAGGATGATTTCGCTGGTTAACTATCCCCGTCTTGTATTAAAACACTTCTCTTGATGCTTGTCCTCGAGTACTTGTGGGAAGTGTTTCTACTTGGGGGACAATTTGCAAAGACCAACGCATCTGTACCGCAATAATTGTGCATCAACCAATAACGCCTCAAGGATCGAAGCATTGCACAGATATAATAGCTGGAGGAGTTACGCCCAGGACACCTACGCCCGATAGGCAAATTACTCTGGGAACACCCGCCGGGATCTCTCTCTCTTATTCTTTCCTGGGACAGGTGGGAGAAGAACATAGCAGGAAGCCGATGACAGGAAAAAAACTGACACCCACCGGGTTTCCCATACAAAGTCACCGGGCTCGGAAAGCAGGAATCGAACAGTTTGAGGTTAACCAGCCAAATATATCTCTGCCTGTTCTGGTTCCAACTCCTATCCCTGCACCTGCTGGGGTATTAGCTAATACGGTGGTTAATTTAGGTCAACCTCTGAAACAATCCTTGTTATGTATATGCGGGACATCCCGCAGTTCCAGCATGCCAATCCGTTGAGCCTCAAAAAAGGGAATTTGTTACCGCATCCGTTCAATTTGTCAATCCCATGGCAATGAAAAGCTTCTATCGTAGCTGTGCGCACCATACGTCGCTGAGGATGTCGGATCACTGAAATAGTAACTCCCCGAGAGACTCCCACGGCGTAAACCCGGGATGCACAAGTCCACCCCGGATTCTACCATTACTGACTCATCCGAGTAATTTAGTTCCGATCGCACCAATGAGGGTCGATGCTGCGGTACGAGTACAATTGAAGAGCATGACAAACAAACTTCCCGATTGCTTGACCACAATTTGAGGTGCCGGTAATGAACACCCACCTATCACGCCATCCCAGCTGCACCACTGTACGAGTACAGTACTCGTGCTTCTCAGCCAAGATTTGCCTTCCCCGTTTGTCATAGTGAGTTTGGGCTAGTTCTGTTCCACTAAAGCAGGATAGATAGTATAGAGTTAGCGCAAAACTAGTATCCGGAATATCAAGATTGCGTGGAAGTGTTGGAGGAAACTTCAGTCGCATCAAATTCAGTTCATGATGCCTTATGGGGAGAACCATTCCAAATCCACTAAGGCAACAATCGTTGCTTTACAGCTGTGTGCTCAGATGACCTTTGGCCAGCTGCCAATCTGCCAGTTCAGATTCCATATCGTGAACGGCAGTTAGTGTCCTGGAATCTGCAATTACTCGTAGATGGTTAGGCCTCACTAGTCATGCACTACTTTCACACTATCTCTTCAGTAGAAAAGAACTGGCCAACCTTAGTACGACAAATGGGGAATGCAGATCTTGGCTTAGAAGGGCGAGTACCGCATTTATTTGCAGTTTAGTCATCAACAAAAATAAACTCAGGCATGCAGATCCAATGAAAGTTCAACTGGCATGGGCTAGCACAAAATGAGCCTTGAGGCTGAGGACAAGGGCCACTGGTACAAGTACAGACGGCAGGAAGCACGAGGTAAAATAAGCGGGACAACCAGGACCAGTCAATTATGCCTCCAAAAAAGTATGATACAGTACTGTAGTATGATAATATCAGGGCAGGGATCAATGAACCTGAACAGACAAGGATATATTTGGGTGGTGAACCTTAAATAACTGTTCAATAACTTCTTGCCGGACCCTGTACAGCAATTGATAAAGGACAGTCCCCACCTCAAGTATTGGTCACTGCTTGCAGGAATGGTGCCGCTTACGAGAATCTCAATCAGGGAATAAGGAATACCGGTAGATGTATGAAGTTAAGCAAAGTAAATAACATGATATCCCGTGATAGTGCCGGAAGCCGCCGCCGCCCGCGGTAAAGTGCTGCAGATGTGTGTACGGTACGAGTACAGTGCCCAACGGGGCTGTGACGAAAACCAGGCCGTGACGAACAGGGGGGCAAGGAGCAACTAAGCCAAATTGGGATATCAAGAGGAACGGTGCACATTGGGTCTTAGCGTATGGTATACCTGGTTATTGTCATATGTGAAAGGACAAATAGTAGAGAAAAATGAAGAAAACGTCCCTTGAGAAAATGTCAAAATAGAAGTAAAACATAAAGAGTAGAAAATGGAAGTGAGTAGAAATTTCTATTATATTGAGTCAGAAGGCAAATTAAATAAAGAGGAGGAAAAGAAGTATAAGATGAAAGGAGTATTTCGAGACTTGCTATTCAGAAGTTTGAAAAATGTCTATTCCGATTTCCTTTCTCTTTTCACAAGATGTTCCTCAAGTTCCTGAAGTCAACGACTCACCAGATTATTCACCATTGGAGCGGTTAGAGCTAGCCCTAAGGCATTATCATGCTGAGTTGAAACAATACGAAAGTTATTCTGCTAGGACAAAAAAGCCAATAGTATTGAGAATTGCAAAGGCATATCAAATTTCGGAAGCAATACTATGGCAACATATCAAAAACCCAATGAAAACAGTCCAGCAAGCGGCAGAGAAGGCACAGATATTGACTGTATCAGAGGAAAAGGCCTTAATTAAACTCTTAGAATTTCTCGACGACTGCAATATTCCAGCCAATAGAGATACCATTTATCCCCTTGCTTATGCCCTCTTACACCGACGTGTTCCTGATTATCAACTCGGAAAAAACTAGTTACAGCACTTTTTAGAACGGCATTCAGAAATAAGGTATATTTATGTCAAGACAATTGCAACTTTATGGGCAAATGCCAACAGCTGTGATATCATGGATGATTTTTTTGCAAAGGTATGAATAGAATCAACATGTACATTATTTATTTTATTCAATAGTATTAATATTTTGTAAATAGCTATAGCAAGCTACAACAAAGTATGCAATTGCACCTTGTAATATAAACAATTTAGATGAAAAGGGATACCAACTTGGAGACGGACGAGCAGTCAAACGCATTAGACGAAATATTCGAAATAATTCCCACCCAGCATACAAGGTGCAAATAGTTCTGGAATCTTGTACTGTTGTGGAGGCTGTGGGAACTGATGGCTCTTTATTTAACACCTTTAAGCATTTTTCCTGGTGAAAATCAGCTGGCTGGTTGGCATAAAACAAAAAAAGAAATTGAGTTTTGGTATGGGCATGGATCAAAGGGTTTCAACAATAATATAATTTGTTTGGAGTATATGCACAAAGTTTTTGAACCAGACACAAAGAATAGGTATTAAAATAAAACAAAGTATATTAGAATATCTAAATAACCTTGCAATACTTAATAGGTGCATGGTGTATGTCACGATTATTTTTGATGGATTCGGATGTCACATGGACTTGGACCTGCTCGAATTCTGCCTAGAACACAAGATACTTACCCTCTGCCTTCTAACTCAGACATCCCATATCCTTCAGCCTTTAGACGTTTCTGTGTTTTCACCAATTAGTACATACTACGCACAGGAGGTCAACAAGCTACGAATATCTATTGACAAGGACCAGTTTCTGGGAGAGGGTAGCCAATTCTGTACTGCTGAATTGCCTAGGCCGTGCTTGTATCGAGAGGGTAGGAGAACTGTCAGGAAAGCTCCAGTAAGAATAAAGATAAAGGGTAAGAAAGTTCTCGAAAGCTTTAAAGTTGTTTTAATTAATAACTGAATATATTGTTAAGGTCTCTTCTTTGTTGCTTCATGATCCCTTAACTATAGGGAACTTCTAGCTATTTATACAATTCTCCAGGTACTTATATTAGCTATATATATGAAGTATCCCTAGATATCATGGCCAGGGTCATGGTAGGTGGAAACCCAGTTTGACCCTGAAAATGTATGTCCCGCTTGGTCAAATGATTCCACGAACTATTTAGTATTCTGAGGATGTCTAGCACTCCACCTGTAAATAGCCTTCGATTCATTTGCCAAATTAACTAAGTTCAAGTAGGGATAGCCCAGTTGCAAACATCTTACGGAATACCAGTTGATCAGTCTGGATGGCCGTCTTTCCTGCATATATGCACTCAAGTGCATATGCATGCGGATTATCAATAGTCATAGTACTCCCTACATTAGAGTCTAGATCTTTCACCAAGGCTGAGCAGCTCTGCTATAGACACCACTTCTTGCCAGCATGGGTTGTAGTAATATAGTAACCTCCCGGTTCTAAATACTATCACATCAACTAATTTGTACTATTTCCCATATGTGTAACATCAGCTCCCCCTTTCCAGGCTTCGTCCCGAAGCAATATAACCTTTTAGTACTCCTTCCGGTAGGGTTAAAATACCTTCTGTGATAACTTGGCCACAGCAGGAAAAACCTTTCCGGAGATACTACCTAGCCCAACCTTGGCATATCCAGATTTTCCTTGTGAAAATCTTCTACCAAATCTTGAGTATGCTGTAAGTGCTCCAGTTGTTCCCAGGTGTTCTCATCTTCTGAACATCGCTTCCACTTAATAAAGTATTGAAGTTCTTGGATGGTTCTTGACCGTCCTTTGAATCTTCGTTGATGAGAGATTATTTCACTCTTAATGATTTTTTCCACCTCCCATTCTAGGTCACCTTTAATATCTTCCGGTAGCATGGGTGGTTGTTCCCAGCCTGGTCGATCTGAAGTTCTGTATGGCTCAAGTAGCGATAAGTGGAATACTGGATGGATTTTCCTGCGTGCAGATAATTCTAACTTGTAGGGAAGGTTTCCTCGTTGCACCAGGATTTTGAATGGACTGTATAATTTTGGTGCTAACTTCTTGGATGGTCACTTAGTATGGATATTCTTTACATTCAGCCTAACCCAATTACCAGTTTTGAAGTCTGGTTGGCTGTGAGCCTTGTAGTCATAGTATTTGTTAATTCCTTCGCGAGTCTTTTCCAGTAATTCCTTTGCCTTTTCATGTATCGTTTTCATCCAGTGAGCATACATAGTAGCTCTGGGATTCTGGGCTTCTCGCTCCTTTATCCATTCTGTTTGAGTGAGGTAACCATAATTTGCAAAGAATGGTGTTATTCCATGAGCGCTTGTTACCGAGGTGTTGTATGCATACTCGGCTAATGGTAAAAGGTGGTAACAATCATCCTGATCATAGTTGACAAATATCCGCAGGTATCCTCCCAGCACTTGGTTTACCCTTTCTGTTTGTCCATCATTCTGAGGGTGGTATGCGGTGGACAATTTTCTCTTTATGCCTAACATCTTGCACAGAGACTCTTAGAATTCTCCTGTAAACTTTGCGTAAATGTCAGAGATGATTTCGGTTGGTAGACCATGAAGTTTCCAAACTTCTTTGATAAATGCCTGAGCTGAATCCTTTGCGGTCGCATTTTCCTCCAAACCGATAAAATGTGCCATTTTCGTGAATCGGTCAACTACGACCATAATTTGGCTGTAACCTGGAGATTTGAGTAGTTGCGTAATAAAATCTACCACGGTAGATGCCCAAGCTGCAAAAGGTACTTGCAATAGTTGCAGTAGGCCAAAACGTACGTGCCTTGGTACCTTGACCTTTTGGTATTCTGTACATGACGGTACATAGTCGTTTATCCAGTTGGTAATTCCTTTCCAGTAAAAATCCCTAGTGATAATCTCTAGAGTTTTTTCTTGACCGAAATGTCCTGCAACTTTTGAGTCATGACAACCTTTTACAATATCGGTTTGCAGAGTTTCGTCCTGGGGAATATATAGGCGTTCTTTATAGAACAGAATTCCATCCGTCATGGTCCATTGTTTTGGCATTGGCTTGCCATCATCTCCTAATTGTTGTAACTCCCGCTTCATACGTGTCCACTCTGGATCATCATTTGCTTTCTCTTTTACCCTTGCCATGAAGTCCCTATCAGATTTCTTGACATTGCACTTAGCAATTTTTGAATTGTACATTAAGGTTTGTCCTTTGGTGCATATTGGGTGAACGGCAATATCGGTTGTGTCCAGGAACTCGTGTTTGGCATTAGAATGTAGGAAACATAATTGTGGCTGAGTTTCCTCCAAGTGGATACCCAAGCTCCCAAATCCTGGACCTGCTCATTCTGTATCTTTCAACTCCCTGACTTCATGAAGCTCTCTCTCATCAATTCTTTCCACAATCATTTACGCTATGTGGTCTCCGGTCCGAACCTGAAAAGCCTTGTCAGTAGTGTTGACTAGGAGGATCTTAACCTCCCCCCTATAGTCCGTATCTACTACTCCGGCTCCAATGGAAATACCATGCTTGACTGCCAATACACTCCGTGGTGCAATACGGGCATATGTTCCAATTGGTAGTCCGATGGCTATTCCATTCCCTATGAGCACTTGCCCTTTAGAAGGAACTATTGTATCCTCTGTACTATATAGGTCGTGTCCTGCCGCTAACTTGGAACATCGAGTAGGAATTCTTGCTTCCTGTTGTAACCTTTTAACCCTAACCGAACTGTTACTTTCTTCTTTTGGCAATCCTGGTTGGGTTGTTCCAAATTTTCCATTCCCAATGTGACTGATACCACTAAGTTTCATTTATTCTGGTGGGTTCCAAAGTGATGAGACTGGAGTATAGCCTGCTTGGCATGCTTAGCTCCCTCCTCATGGCAGTACTCTGGCCGCCTGCTTAAAGCATCCGGTTTGCCCCCTCTGGTTCCAGGTCGATAAATGATTTTAAAGTTAAAATCAGTGAGCTTTTGAGCCCAGCGAATCTGTCTTGCCGACCAAGCCTTTGTTGTGAGAAAATATTGTAGGTTTTGATAATCGGTGTATATGGTAAACGGTTCATCAGTTCCAGCAAGATAGTGTCGCAATTCTTCCAACGCAACTAATATTGCCAACAATTCCTTGTCATAAATTTCATAATTGCGCTCAGCAGGTGTCGACTTTCGAGAATGGAAAGTGACAGGATGTAGTTTTTTGTCCAAATATTGAGAAAGGACACATCCAAGGTCGTAATCGCAGGCATCTGTTTCCACTAGTGTTTCCCTGTCCAGATGGAAATGACATAATATCGGAACTTTGATGAATCGACGTTTGAGCTCCTCAAACGCTTGCTGTTGCTTTTCACCCCAAGAAAAATCCTTTGGGTTACCATTAAGTAAATCAGTAATTGGCGCGCATAGTGCGGAGATATTCTTTATAAACCGCCGGTAGAAGTTGGCGAAGCCCATAAATATTTGAATTTCTTTTACCGAGGTGGCTGGTTTCCAGGCCTTGATTGATTCCACCTTTCTGTCGCTCATAGTAACTCCATCAACAGCCACAATATACCCTAGGAACTCCACTGATGTGACATGGAAGGTGCTTTTCGTAAGCAAGATGGCCATTCTGTATTCTTGCAGTCTTTCTAAGACCTTTCTAACCAATATGACATGATCCTTCTGAGATTTAGAGTATAAAAGTATATCATCAATTTATACTACCACTCCATCATCAAGGAAGTCTTTCAGGATAATAGTCATTATTGATTGAAAGGTGGCTGGTGCATTTACCAGACTAAATGGCAGGACTTATATTCATATAAACCGTATCATGTGCGAAAAGCTGTTTTCCATTCATCGCCCATTCGTATGCGGATCAGGTTGTAACTGTCCTTGAGGTCCAACTTGGTGAAAATAGTGGCTCCTTCCACACAGTCGTGTTGCTCCGTCATAAGGGGTAGTGGATATTTGTTGTGGATAGTGATTTTGTTTAGTCCTCGGTAGTCAACTACAAACCTAACACGTCCAACCGGTTTCGGCACAAAAAGTATTAGTGCACCTGCCAGTGATTTGCAGGCGGAAATTTTTCCTTGTTTTAACATATCATCCAGATATGTTCGCAGTGCTTTTAACTGCTTTATTGAGTGGGGATAAATTGGTCCCCAAGGTGGTTGGGAATCTGGTTTGTGGTCAATAGCATGATCGAAGGTCTGATGAGCTGGTAGTTTTGCTGCAGTTGATAGGCAGAAAAGGTCTTTGTAGTTATTGTATTGCGCGGGTAGTGTATCAAGGATTATTTCTTCCTCATTATCTACTCTTGCAACTCTTCCAATAACGACTGCCTCTGGATCTTCCAGAACCTGCTCATCCCACTCGATTGATATACCTTCATCCTCTAGTAAGAGGTGAAGCAGACATCCCTGAGCTTCGAACCTCCAGCTTTCTGAGTCTTGAATTTCGGTTATAGGATGTTCATCATTCCACCACCCAAATGGAATTATTATTCTATAATTTCCTGTTGGTGCGATCTCGCACACAATCTTTGATAAGTGTTTATTTTTCCCGTTTTCCAGGTAAAGGGGAAGGGTGAAATCCCTTCCAGTAGATAATTCGTTTCCAGTAAAACCCAAAATGGGTATCGGATCCTCACGAGACTTGTAAGGAATATTCAATTCCTTAATTAAATTTTCGTATATAACAAAAATATTGGATCCAGAGTCTAATAAACTCTTATATGATATCATTTCCAGTACACATAGATATGTGCAGTTCCTTCAGGAGATTGGTAGCGTTTTAGTTCTTCGTGTTTGAGCTTCTGTCACTTATGTGAAGTTGTTATCTATGTTCGTCCTCGTTTAGAAGACATTATGGTTGTATAGCTTGGGTGTTCGTGACAATGCCAGCATTGTTTCAACCATAGAGGTCTCCTCAGACGAACCTTTACAAATAGTTAATTATTAAGATTCTGGGCAGCCCTTTATGTGCGGTCTTTACCCCATGCCGAGGGGATCCCAAAAAATTAAAACCCTCGTCAATCCGGGAGAAACCAGTAAAACACCATAACAATGCAACAACAAAAAAAAAAAAAAAGAAAAATCTTTTTTTTTATTTTTTTTTATTTTATTTTTATTTTACTTCTCTACCTTTCCTGTAAGATAATACCCTAAAAGAGTAATAATTTTGGAAAGTAAATTATATTTCCCAAAATAGCAGAAAATTCCGAAAATAGTGACCGTTTCCGAATTTGGAATATTTGGCACCAATGTGGTATTATTTGGTGTTAGGTTGATGTGGTTGTTGTCACATATACAACATGTCCCTGTTAGGTGAGCCCATATCATGAGGTTTCCCAGAAAATCTTACCACTGTTCAGCTATTGTCTAGTGGTAAAATGAGCTTGGCCCATTCATTTTGTCCGCAGCGTCCTGCGTTCCATCTACCCTTTTGGCGGATTAAACAACGGTAATTTGTACCAGAGGCAACTAGGGCTAGAGCGTACCAGGAGGTCATCCCTGCTACTGCCCAGCACTTCCCGAGTGTCTAAAAACGGGAAGCACATCCAAGTGCCTAATAAGGAGATCATTCTTCTGAAGAAGTCAAAAGCAGGAACCTAAAATTACAATCAATCTGAGGGAAAATAAAAAATAACCGTGATCACCCTGAAGGGAGAGGTCTCATCCTCTGGTCCCCTGTATCCAAACAGTTAAAGCACGCTGCGGAACCTCAGCGAGGTTCCAGGGAACGACGGTTCCCAACATGCAAACATGGACCTGCATGCTAATTTTTTTGAAGAATTTTTGATTTCTTTTTATCGTCAGTAACCTCATTGTCGCGATCCTCCACACCTTAGACTTGAGGGTTCCCAGTTTCGATTCCAGTCGCTATTTCTAGTACCACGAATACCCAATCGCCGTCGCCGTTGATGCCATTAGGACATTACTGTGTCCGATAATTCTCATAACTGAGGTGCTGGTTCTCTCTGTTTGTGGTTCACCTTTGGCTGTGATGTTCCTACAGCAAAAGCAGCAGTCTGTGGTTTGCTGGATAATTTTAGTAGGTCATTCATTGGTTACTTAGCGAAAGCTCTTGCAACCACTATGTCCTTTCCACAATTTCGCCAAGTGTGGTTGTTGACGCCACACCGTGTGCAAGCCTTTTCTTCATTTCGCTTATCCACAACACCTTGGGGGATTCCCTCAAGAGCATTCTTCCAGTCCGTATGCTAATCCTTATTATTGAATCCTGCTTTATTTCCTGATGATTTTCCCTTAGGTGACTTCAATCTGGTAGGATTGGTTTTTTGTTTCTGGTCAGTGTATCTGTGTTTGGTGTTGAACCCTTTTGCGGTATCATCGCGTTTTCGCTTGGATGCTCCACTGTATGAGGGCTCACCCTAGGATAGTTTCCGCCGTTCCAGAAATTCCTCCTCTTGTCTGCCAACTTCCCTTATGGTTTGCATCCATTCCTCATCTGAGGAAAATTTATATGAGATAACTGGCAAGGAATTTCTTCAGGAAGTTTGCTTTCCACCCGTACCCTCCAACTATTTCCTGTGAGACCAGCCTTGATATTGAGATTTTCGAGAAGTAGAAGATAGGTGTCGATTTTTCCCTTATAGACTACCTTAGTCATTTCTTCTAGGGCTCGTCGTTCCTCCTCGATGCCGATATATCGCTTGTTAATTTCTTGTCGAAAGCGTTCCCATGTGGAATAGTCTGGCTTCCAGGTATATCCACCTAATCCACCAATCACCTTCCAGTATTTCTCCAAGAATGGTACCACTTTGTTCCCCTTTGTTTTCCCAAAGGCAAAAACTATTCGGTGTGCAAAATTTTCCCACTGTGTAGGATTGCGATCAAAGTAATCTTCACAGGCTGTCAACTAGTATCAAACATCTTGGTTGTCATTTCCTTCGAAGAAGTAGGGTGGTTCCGCTATTAGCTTTGCTGGTTGGGAGAGTCTAACGATACGTTCTAAGAAAGCCATAGTTAACCTGTCCTCGAATGCATCGTTGCTGGGAATAGATGGTAAATGGGTAGCACGTTCCGGCCTGCTGCCATTTCTACATCGTCCATCCTCTCCATCACTATCGGACCCATTATCATCTGGGTCAGGGGCATCCCCAAGGTTACCTGGTGGTGGTGGCGGTGGTAGACTATTTCCTCCACAGTTAACTCCTTATCCTTTATCCTTCCTTGCAGTTGATGCTGATTCCTTTGTAGGAATAGTACCTTCTATTGGTACACTTGTGGGTCCTGGGTTAGACGGTCCTGGATCACCATCACTAGGTCCATACTGTATTGGTGCAGGTTTCTTTTCCACTAATCGAAGTACCAGAGCATCTAGGTAGGCCTTCATACCCACACTCTGTTCTCGTTGCTGTTGAGCAGCAATTTCTTGTTGCTCATTCATCCTTCTGGTCCATTCCTGTTCCTGTTGGTTCAACTTAGTATTGAGTTCCATTAGTGCCTTTTCCAAGATTCGGTCCCTTGTTTCTGAAACTTGGGCCTGTTGCTCTTGTTGAGCCTGTTGGCGTCGGAACTCTTCTTGAACCTGGGCATATAACCTTTGCTGCTCGCGTTCGGTGTCGCCACTCAATTGTTCCAATGCACTGCGACCTTCCTGTATCTCAGCATAATTGATAACTTCACTTCTGGCCATAGAGCTCTGCAGCAATTCTAGCATTGTAAAACCCTGCCTGGCCTCCTGTGATTGTGCAGAGATCGCTATGTGATTCTCATCGGCACTTACATTCAAGGATCGGTCGAGGTGGCGTCATGCATAGACAACATTTTGCTAGAAATTATCTTGAGTATTGACAGGCTTCTTGGTTCGCTTGGCACGTTTCTGAACTCTTGATGGTGGCCGACCCAAATGAGTAATGGGAGAGCTGGTACGGCTTCAGGACGGGATTAAAGATGCTGAAGCGGTAGATTCCGTCTCATCCTCTTCAATTATCCTGTCATATCCCTAAGCACTAGGAATAGGTGTGTCATCCCGTGTGTCACGATTGGTGACTAAGCAAGGCAGGATTTCGCAGGACTCATAGTTTTGAGTCACAAGGTTGTTATATTTCGCACTATGACTCATTAGAAGTCATGCGGTTTCACCTGATGCATACTAGTGCAAGGATTGTTAAGGTGTGATTGGTTGATCGCGCGCATGACTCACATTTGTGAGTCATATGATGTAATGATTTTCGCACATGACACACACTATGAGTCATGGGTTTCGCACATGTGACCACTTTAGGGCACATTCCTTATTTTATGAGTTATGATTGGTTGGCACGCGGTGCAGTTTACTCAGAGGAGTCAGCTGATAGATTTCATACTATGACTCACTATGAGTCATAGAGGTCGTGTGACTCATAGGTATGAGTCACCAGGGTTAGGGTAGAGGGAAGAGTGCCTATATAAGGACCTCTATGCGACCTGTGGTTAGGACTCTTCACGCAACTATCTAAGTTCTTTCCTATACAATTACGTTACCTCTTTACCTCTTCATTCCTCTATTGGCGTTGTACGATCGGAACTATAGGGTTCGGCTATCAAGACAATGTAGGCATAGGCTTAAGAGCAATAGTGCAAACCCGCCTAGTACTACTCGTTGCAATAGTACTCCTACCCTGGTGGCTGAGATTAGCGCCACACCCCATACCGGACTATAACAACGGCCCGGTCATAGCCATCCAACTCAAAGAGAAGTAGTTACCTGTTGTAAAACCAGCTTACCGCATAGGATCGTAATATTTGGTTGCGTCACCTAAGCAACACCTAACTACAAAAACGGCAGACTCTACAGAGAACGACATCGACCTTACGGAGGGAGAAATCGATACCTCAACACTTGGTCCCGCACTTGAAGAAGCAATTACCACAAATCTATCTAGAAGCCAGTCACAAAGAACCACAAGTCCGGTGACCCCTGAGCCTGCCTCAACAACAGGATCTCTGGAACCCGAAACCCCAGGACCAGAAAGAATGTCAGCCCCAGGACCAGCAACTGCAGGTGATGGAGACGGAATTGAACTAGCAGGATTTACAACTGTACAGTTCCAAGAGATCCTGACTCTGATAAACAACCAGCGAGAAACAACCAACTACTGGATCAAGGTCGAGAAACCCACTACCTTCCATGAAATAAGGATCAAACTACGAACCTTCTTAGTGCAAGGCCTTTTTATACTTTGAAGTGACACAAGAAACAAGACATAAGGAACGCATCACCTACGTCAAGAGCTTGCTGAGGGATGCAGCAGCAAGCTGGATAACCCCATTTGCCGCAGGACGCAAGCTGGAGACCTGAACTACATATGAAGATTTCACTACAGCCCTCAAAGACCAGTTTGGGGATGAGGATGTGGAAAATGCAGCTAGGACAAGGCTCGACCGCCTGAGTCAAGGCAAGGAACCAGTCACGGAATACTGGAATGACTTTCGCCTCACAGCTACAGAGGCGAATGAGGATGATGGTACACTAAGACACCAATTCCTTAAAGGAATTAACCGAATGCTCCAAGACGCATGGGCAGCAGACCACATGGTGGCGGCAAATGTCGATGCCCTTCCAGCCTGGGCAATTGCAAAAGAAAACCAGATCAACATGATCAAGCACCTTCAAGGAAACAACAGTACCTTTATCCAACAACAGGAAATGCCCTGGAATAATAACGGAACCTGGAAGTCGGGTAACAATACGGAAACCCCAGACGACCCAATGCACCTGGATGCTACAAGAAGGCACCCAAGACTAAACCTCTCATGAGCAGAATACACCAGAAGAATGGACAACAACCTATGCCTAGGATGCGCCAGATCTGAGCACAGATTCAGTAATTACCGAAATGCAAGAGATGAGAAGGACTATACCTGGCAGTTCAACAGCAAGACCAACAATAATGGCTGGAAACCACGAACCAACCTACATGAAATGGAGATCAGAGAAACACCTGAAGAGTCGGGAAACGAAGAAAGTCCCCAGTAAGAGATGGGCTGCGGGACAACATAACCACAACCATCAGAATCGGTAACATCTACATGGCACTTACAAACACGGAAACATTGGAACAAGAAAAGGACCATGCCATGGTCAAAATGCGTTTACATGGCAAGGACAAGACAGTTATCATCAACGGCATGATTGACTCTGGCGCTACTGAGAACTTTATTGACAAGGAATTCAGCAACAAACACGGCATACGAACAAAGAGAGCGAAAGAAATACGGGAAATCTATCTTGCGGACAGGGAGCCAAGCGCTATGGGACCCTTTACCCATATAGCGGAAGTACCTATGGACATCGGCAGCCAAAGGGAAGTGGCAACCTTCCAAATCACAGATCTACCCAACCATGAGTCAGTGTTAGGTCTGCCATGGTTAAGAAGACACAACCCCAAGATCGATTGGGAAAGCAACAAGATTACGTTCGATAGCTAGATGTGTACAACAGTATGCCTCGAGAGCTCGCCAGCAGTGGACTTAGTCCCTGAATTAGAAGCCCTAGAAGAGAACTTAGAGATAGAGTTCTCCAATATCCAGGCCAAGAATGTCCAGAACATTAAAATCCAAAGATTGAGCAATGCGGCCAGACTTCCTACCCAGGGGTCAGCCAAGGCTGCAGGACATGACTTGGACGCAGACGAGAGAATTACGATACCTGCAAAAAAACAAGGAATTATCAACACCGGGATAGCTATAGGACTACCAGAAGGCACTTATGGGCAAGTGGCTCCACACAGTGAATTGGCAGTTAAACTTCAGCTTACTGTCAATACGGGAGTAATCGATGCCGACCACTGAGGCGAAGTCAAGCTGGTCCTTGTCAACCTGGGAAAGGATAGTTACACAGTTGAGCCGGGAGACCGCATCGCACAGTTGATATGCAAAAAGATTGTCATAGGACAAGGTGAAGAAGTGGAGCAAGTGGCTCCTAGTATGTGAGGTGCATCACGGTTTGGAAGTACGGACGACCCAAAACGGCAAAAGATTGAAATCAACAAGATATCGGCTATGTCATTCGGCAAATTCTACCGAAGAGGCCAAGTCACAGGAATCCTCAAGTGGGATTATAAGACAAACGAGCCTACCAGGATCGAAAGGATCAATGTCAGCACCGAATTGGCTATCAAGCCCAAGAAAGGACGAGAAAAAGATAAAACCAGAAACATTGTGCCAAGGGAATACCACCAGTACCTGGACATGTTCAAGGAAGAGGAAGAAACTCGACTACCACCCCACCGACCAAAGGTTGACTTGGATATCAACCTCAAGAAAGGAGAAACAGTACCAGCAAGAAAGCTATACCCATTGGGTGAAAAAGAGTTGGAAGAACTAAGAGAATACATCAGGGTCAAGAAGAATCGGGGCTGGATCTGAGACTCTTATGCAAACGGGGGATCACCGATCCTGTTTGTTAAATAGAAAGACGGTAAGCTAAGGCTATGCGTGGACTACTGAGGGCTCAACGAAGTCACCAAATGAGACCGATATCCCCTACCACTTCTTGGAGAAGCCCTCGATAGGCTTAGAGGAGCCAAGATCTTTAAAAAAACTATACATCCGAAACGCATATCACAACATCAGAATCAAATACGGGTACGAATGGAAAACAACCTTTACCACCAAATACGGCATAAACGAATATACGGTCATGCCATTCGGACTCAATAATGCTCTAGCAGCATTTCAGCGATAGGTCAATAGGATTTTCAATAAGTTTATGGACATCTGTTGTATCATCTATTTAGATGATATTCTGATATATTCAGAACACCTGGAACAACACCGAACCCATATCAGGATGATTATGGAAGCCTTGAAGAAAGAAGGGATTTCACTGAAGCCATCGAAGTGCGAATTTCAAGAGGAACGAACCGAATACCTAGGCTTCATCTTCGTCAAGGACTGAGTCAGTATTGATCCTATCAAAAGAAAAGCAATATGGGAATGGAAACCACCCGGAAGTAAGAATGGAATACAGTGCTTTATGGGATTCTGCAACTTCTAACGACGATTCATAGAAGGGTTTAACCGGATCTCTAAACCACTCTATCAACTGACGAAAAAGGACTGCAAATGGAACTGGACCGAGAACCAACAAGAAGCATTCAATGAAATGCGCAGGCGACTTACTTCAGCCCTACTACTGGTACACTACGATCCAAACAAGGAAATCATGATCGAGACCGACGCTTCAAAATATGTATGCTCAGGCAGACTATCACAGAAGGGGAGCGATGGAAAATGGAGGCCAGCGGCATACGGGTCAAAAACAATGACGCCGGCGGAATGCAATTACGATATCCGCGACAAAGAGCTCTTAGCCATTATCCAATCCTTGAAAGAATTGAGATGATATGGAAAAGGGAGCAGACACCTGGTCCTGGTCCTTACAGACCATAAGAACCTGGTACCATTTACAACGACAAAGGAGCTCAACAAGAGACAAATCCGATAGAGCGAGACCCTAAGTCAATACGATATCAGAATACATTACTGACCCGGGAAGGAAGGGGGCAAACCAGATGCCCTTACAAGAAGGGCGGAAGACATCCCTGGAAAAGACAACGAAAGGATTCAACAGAAACACAGGATCCTCCTTCCAACTAAACACTACTTTGAAGCAAAGGAAGTAGTGTGGTGTACAGAAGACCACGCTGGAATTCTCGAAGCAAGCAAAACTGATACACAAATAAGGGCAATCCACGATGCACTAGAAAGAGGAGACAAGGAGATGAAAGGAGTGGCACTTGGACCATGGGAATGGAAACAAGGATACCTTTATATCAAGGGAAAATCTGGGTCCCTGAAGAATAAGTGATAAGGACAATGATGATAAGACATAACCACGATGCACAAACAGCAGGCCATGGAGGGACAAACAAAACTACCGCCCTCCTAGCTCGGCAATATTACTGGCCATGGATACGAGGCGATATCAAACGATATGTCAAAAACTGCAATATCTGCCAAAGAACGAAAGCAATCCGGCATGCAACATACGGATTACTACAGCTAAACGAAGAACCCCACCAACCATCGAAATCCATATCAATGGACTTTATCACCGACCTTCCGATATCAGCCGGCTATGACGCCATACTGGTAGTGATCGACCAATTAACGATAATGAGTCACTTTATACCTTACAACAAAGATATGAATACGAAGGACTTTGTGCAAATATTCCTGATGGAAATATTTCGCATACAAGGACTGTAACGAGATATCATCACAGATCGAGGAACCTTGTTCACATCGGACCTATAGAGAGAAACGACGAAATCGTTAGGGATAGAAAGAAGGTTGAGTACCGCTCTACACCCTCAAACCGATGGACAAACCGAGAGGACAAATGGCATACTAGAACAATACCTACGAGCCTACATCAACTATCAACAAGACTACTGGGCCAATCTACTACCACTGGCTGAATTTGCATACAACAACGCAAAGTAGGAAACAATAAAAGCCACACCATTTTAGGCTAATTATGGTCACCACCAGGAGCATGAGGCAATTGGCCACATGATACCGAAAGAAAGAACGGATAAGGAAGAGATGGGTCAGCTGCATAGTATCATACGTCAGGAAATGGTTTGTGCACAATTACGACAAAAAGAAAACTACTATCAACACAGAAAACCTGATCCGAATCTCCAGTTAGGTGACATGGTCTGGTTACTGCCAAGGAATATAAGGACCACAAGACCATGCAAGAAGCTGGATTACAAGAAAATCTGACCATTCAAGATCCTTACGCAGGTGGGCACAAGTGCCTATAAATTGGCCTTGCCCCAACAGATGAAGGTCCACGAAACCTTCCACATCTCACTTCTCGAACCATATCACAGCAACCAGTTTCCCTCACAAAAGCAATCGCCACCACCTCCAATCAAGATAGAAGGAGAAAACAAGTACGAACTCGAAGAAATCATAGATTCACGCATACACCAAAAACGCCTACAATACAGAGCAAAGTGGACCGGCTACTCACCAGCACACGACAAAACTTGGTATCCTGCGGAAAACTTCAACAATCCCAGCAACGCCATAGAACGTTTCCATCAGCAGTACCCAAGAAAGGCCAGAATGGGTTACAGTCAAGATCGAGCCCGTGGAGGAAACGACATTGGCACCCAGCCACGGTTGGGACGATAGTCCAAGAGCTATCACACCAACCAGACCCCCATATGCAACGCAGGAGGAAAGACAGAAACAGGCACAACATAACGCTCTTTCATAGACTGCCTACTACGATGACCACTACCAGGTTCATTTACGCGATAAGGAAGGAAGTAATTGGTTTCCTAAACAACCAAAGATATGTAAACAACAACAACCCCACAAGGAATGGTCCTGGATCCTCTGCTTCAAGGACAACTGCCGTGTACATCGACATGAAATAATCGGTGCCCGGTACTACCCAAGACGCACAGGGGAAGCAGCCCCCCTGAACGAAATGGATGCACGCATACGGAAGAGGAAGGCAACTGTGAGGACACAGTTGAGGAGAGAGGAGGGAGAAATAAATGAAACGGATACTAGCCCAGATATGGGATGTGTGGAACGACAAATCAAGGACTTACGAAACCAACTTGGCAACGCCGAAGCCACAATTTGGAACCAAAGAGAGGATATGCGAACCTATCAAAGGATGATTGCCGAACGAGATCGAACCATCAGAATGGCAAACCTGACTTTGGAAGAGGTCGGGAAAAATTGGCAGCACGCCGAACATCAGGTTCGGAAGTTGAAAAGGGAATTGCGCAGGTTTGGGGGAAGCCTGACGAGGATAGGACATTAAGCCTGATGGGACTCAGGCTGATCGGAGAGGAGAGCTAATGTCAATATTCGTGACTAAGTAAGGTAGGGTTTTGTATGACTCATAGTTATGAGTCACAAGGTTGTTATATTTCGCACTATGACTCATTAGAAGTCATGGGGTTTCACATGATGCACACTAGTGCAATCATTGTTATGTTGTGATTGGTTGATCGTGCGCATGACTCACATTTGTGAGTCATATGAGGTAATAATTTTCGCACATGACACACATTATGAGTCTAGGGTTTCGCACATGTGACCACTTTAGGGCACATGACTTATTTTATGAGTCATGATTGGTTGGCACGCGGCGCAGTTGGCTCAGAGTAGTCAGCTGATGGATTTCATACTATGACTCACTATGAGTCATAGAGGTCGTTTGACTCATAGGTATGAGTAACCAGGGTTAGGGTTGAGGGAAAAGTGCCTATATAAGGACCTCTAGGCGACCTGTAGTTAGGACTCTTCACGCAACCATCTAAGTTCTTTCCTATACAATTACGTTACCTCTTTACCCCTTCATTCCTCTATTGGCGTTGTGCGATAGGAACTATAGGGTTCGGCTATCAAGACAACATAGGCATAGGCCTAGGAGCAATAGTGGAAACCCGCCTAGTACTACTCGTTGTAATAGTACTCCTACCCTGGTGGCTGAGATTAGCGCCATGCCCCATACTGGACTATAACATCGGCCCGTTCATATCCATCTAACCCAAAGAGAAGTAGTAACCTGTTGCAAAACTAGCTTACCGCATAGGATCGTAACACCGTGCCATAGCCATGGTAGCTTGCTTAGACACCCAAATAATTTTTCTTTGACAAATATGATATAAGCAGTAGTCTGGCCTCTAGGCCAAAGGTGCTAACTGGAAGAGATATTAGCTTTTATAGCGGGTTTTTCCACAAGGTCAGCAACAAATATTTGTTCAAAAAGTAGGATATGGTAGATTATTATTTGCGTTTTGTAAACCCAGTTATTGGCCGTCTGTCTTGACGATAGATATGTTCTGTATGTTTTCGCTGTATCCGAGCCAGTTGTCGAGGTGCTACTGCGATGAGGTCTTGTGCGTATTCTTCACAGCAGATAGGAAAAACGTTGTCAAAGTTGAGAGGTCGGCAGTGCCCAAAATGTTGGCACTGATGAAAACTGTGAGCGTCCAAGTATTCTCTGGGCATGAGATAATATAGGGTTGCTTTGGTGACAGGAGAGTAACAATATAGTATTACGGGGTAGCCAATTCGGTACTGGTGAATTGACTAGGCCGTGCTCGTATCGAGAAAATCAGAGAACTGTCAGGAAAGCTCCTTAAAAAGTAGGATTAAAGATAAAAGGGTTCTAGAAGGCTTTATAACTTGTTAACTTGATATATTGTTAAGGTCTCTTCGCCGTTGCTTGATAATGCCTTAACTACAGGGTTTTTTTTTTTTTTTGATTTTCTCATATATTCGTTTTTAAGGTACAAGAACATGCATGGAGTGCTAGCTATGGCAAAAACAAAACCTTAATTCCAAACAAACATCCTCCGCGCCCCAGGGATCAAAACCCGTACTCCCAGGTCCCTCTGGTATGGGCCTAACCGTACATCTCGCCTACATGCAAACAAACCCCCAGCTGGCTAAGGAGACAACAGGTTGAAAGTAAGAAGTAGGAAAGCAGTAAAGCATAAGGAAAACCCTTGACGAAAACTACAACAGATAAGGGGAAATTAGCCACTACTATTGCACCCATAAAGGCGCTGGCAGGTTGTTGATGGATCTGGGATTCCGAGGTAACGTACGGCATTAACACAAGGCCAAGAGACAGTGCAATACTAAGACCTGGCGTAGCCGAAGGCAGATTTGACCGTGGGCAAGAGTCGTAGAAAGGGAAGGTAGTAAGGTACCCGCTGAAAAGGAGAGGAGTAGTAGGATGCCAGCCATGGTGGAGGCAGGAAGGTGCCAGCTTCGAGGAGGGGGGAGCAGTAGGGTGCCAGCTGATCCACCGTGAGGAAAGGAGAGAGGAGGAGAGGAGGAGGAGGGGTAGACCCAATTATCAGGGACAGAACCGTGTGCGTACCCATCTATGCAGTTCTCAAAGAACAGAGAGTAGAGGAATCGACCATTGGACTGCAAAGCAACCGTAGGCCTGTTGGGAGTTTCCTTCTACTGAAAGTGTATCTCCCAGCTGTATGAAGGTATGGTGTTGGCGACCGTGCAAATGTTAAGCGAGGCAGAGCAAACAAGCTAAGCGAGGCGAAATAAGAGCGGGGAAAGGAGAGCAAACCATCAACTAGGATGGAAAGGAGAGGATGGACTCAAAGGGGTAGACCCTAATGAGTTTGGCGAGGGGAGATGGAGGTAAACAAGTCCTCACCCCATAGCATAGCCAGAGGGGATAGGAACCCGGGTGGTGGAGTTGGTGATGATTGCTCGAGGTGCTGAGATTTCAATCACCGGGTGTGTAGACGAGACGGAGGATGGCCTTAAATACGGGGGGCTGCTAACTATTTATACACTTTTCCCAGTACTTAGGTTAGCCATATAAAAGAACTATCCTTGAAAACTTCGGCCATGGTCTAAATAGTGCGAACACTATTTGGCCCTGAAGATGTATGCCCGCACTACCGCAAATGATCCACTGAACTATATATTTGTCTGAGGGTGTTAAGCACTCCAACAGTAGATAGCTTTCGATCTCTTTGCCAAATGAACTAAGTTCAAATTGATGCCGCCTATTTGCGAACATCATGCGGAATACCAGGTGATCAGTCTGGATGGCCGTTTTTCCTGCATATATGCACTTATGTGCAGATGCATTCAGATTATCAAGAATGCAGAATACGTAATAGATCCACTTGGATAAATTACTTTGTCATCTATCACCAAGGCTCAGTAGTTCTAGATACGATCCTAATTCTTGCTAGTGTGGGTTGTAGTCAATATAGTCACCTCCCGGCGCTATATACCATCACATCTTTAAACTCGAAAGTCTAGTACCATATCCCATATGTGTAACAGCACATAACCTTTGCTGCTCCTTTTCAGTATCACCACTCAACCATTCAAGTGCCCGGCACCCTTCCTGTATTTCAGCATCATTGATAACCTCACCCCTAGCCATACGGCTTTGCAACAATTCTAGCATTGTGAACCCTTGCCTGGCCTCCTGTGATAATGCTGAGATTGCTATGTGATTCTCCTCTGCACTTTCTTTCAACGATCGGTCCTGGTGGCACAATGCATAGACAATATTTTGCGGGAAGTTATCTTGAGTACTGACAACATTCCTAGCTCGCTCGGCACATTATTGAACTCTGGATAGTGGACGACCCAAATGTGTAATAGGAGAGCTGGTCCGGCTCCGGGACAGAATTAAAGATGCTGAAGGGGTAGATTGTGTATCGTACTCTTCAATCATCCGGTCAGGTCTCCAAGGACTAGAAATAGGGGTATTATCTTGTACCATAGCCATGGCAGCTTGCTTATAAACCCGAATGGTTTCGGTATAGGAAAATTTAAAATGGCCAGTCCTCTGGCATCCAGGCACAAAAGTAGTGAATGGAAGAAAAATCTGACAACTCAGAATCCTAGTCCAGAATATCATGCCAGACAAAGTCTTGCCCATGAAAGTAGGCGTAGATTTGTGTAAAGTCCTCAGATGTGGGGACTAAAAATGGGTTAGTGAACCACGAGGGTTCCACAGTTTCAAATAGCGGTATTTCCGCAAGGTCAGTAGAAAGTATTTCTTCAAAAGAGGATATGGTAGATAAAGGATCAAAATTCAGGATAGCTTGTCCTGATAATGAAGTATCCAAGATACTTCTTAGTTGTTGGTTCGGTAAAGGTTCAAAAATTGAACTAGTAGATTGAGGGTTGAGTCGAGGTTCTTCCATATAATCGTGTATAGATTCTTATTTGCAGTTGATGAAAGCTGTTATCCACCGTCCGTCTTGCTGATATATTCATTCCGTATATTTGTTGTGTATAGCTTGTAAGTGTCTGAGTGCTACCGCTCGTATGTTAAGTGCGAATCCTTTACAACAGACAGGAAATACGTTGTCAAAACTGAGAGGTCGACAGTGCCCATAATGTTTGAACTGATGAAAACTTTGAGTGTCGTGGTATTCTTCAGGCATAAGATGAAATAGCCGTGAGAATATTGTAGAGCTTTGGTGACAAGAGAAATTAACAATATAGTGTTACGGGGTAGCCAATTCTGTACTGCTGAATTGCCTAGGCCGTGCTTGTATTGTGAGGGTAGGAGAACTGTCAGGAAAGCTGCGGTAAGAATAAAGATAAAGGGTAAGAAAGTTCTCGAAAGCTTTAAAGTTGTTTTAACTAATAACTGAATATATTGTTAAGGTACCTTCTCCATTGCTTGATGATCCTTTAACTATAGGGAACTGCTAGCTATTTATACAATTCTCCTGGTACTTATATTAGCCATATATATGAAGTATCCCTAGATATCATGGCCAGGGTCATGGTAAGTGGAAACCCACTTTGACCCTAAAAATGTATGCCTCGCTCGGTCAAATGATCCCCGAACTATTTAGTATTCTGAGGGTATCTAGCACTCCACCAGTAAATAGCCTTCGATTCATTTGCCAAAGGAACTAAATTCAAGTAGATGTAGCCCAGGGGCAAACATCTTACGGAATACCAGTTGTTCAGTCTGGATGGCCGTCTTTCCTGCATATATGCACTCAAGTGCATATGAATGCGGATTATCAAGAGTCATAGTACTCCGTACATTAGAGTCTAGATCTTTCACCGAGGCTGAGCAGCTCTGCTTTAGAAACTACTTCTTGCCAGTATGGGTTGTAGTCATATAGTAACCTCCCTGTTCTATATACTATCACATCAACTAAATTGTACCATTTCCCATATGTGTAACAGTTTCCTAACCTATTTGCTTAAGCACATCTTAAAGCCTTCACACTAGCTAATATCAAAGCTTGCATTCGCGCAACTGGAATCAATCCATTCAACCCTAGTATTATCCTCGATACTTTCAGCCTTCCAGAATCTCTACTCTCAACCAATGACCCTTTGCGACCGCTTATACTATCTCTCCAAACACCTGCAGATCTGATTACCTTTTTGCTGAAAACTCTGACAACCCCACACAGTATTCACAACTTATATGTTGAGGGGCTATCAGCAATCACATTCTCAAGCCTGCGGTCAATAACGCTGCGATCCATCTTGACTAAACTGAAATGGTCAGCAGAAGAAAATGCAGCCAATATAGTAATGCATGAGGCAGCAGAATCCTACCTATGGCAAGAGATTCGCCAGATTACTGCAAAGGGGACAGCAGACTGGAGACTTTTGAACAGTGAAGCTGCTTGAATTCTGGAACGTGGTGAGGTGCTTGCGGAAGTTAAACGAATAGGTGACAAGAAAGACATTGCAGATCGAGATAGCAGGCAACGAAAGAGAGCATCCCGCAGGCAATCTATAGCACCAGAGCAAAACCAACTTCAGACAGAGAATCCTGTGTCTTGGAGAAGTTCATGCACTAGCATGACTAGTTCTGGAAACCTGTAAATCGTTATAATTAATATTAATACATGTAGTTCATCATTAAACAATTGATTGCTTTACTTACCTTTTGAGCCCCGTTGGTGATCAAATACAAAGGGAAGGAGTTGTAGACTGAGTGTCGCCATCTCCATTATGAAAGTCGTTGTAGAGGTTTTTGTCTTGTCACCAGTCAGAGCAGTGTTGTTGTTGTCACAACCTACAGGGTTAAGGTTTGGTATTGCACCCCTACCCCCTGTTCGTCACGACCTGCTTTTCGTGATGGCCCCCGTAGGACACTTTACTCTAGTACTCGAGCATTGCAACCTCATCTCAGCATACCGCGGGTGTGGGTGGTATCGGCGCGGGAATTTCCATGCTTTGACCACGTTGCAGTGCGTATTTTGGTCGCTATAATTGCCATCAACGTTGTCACCCTCATCATCATCTAACAAATCTAGAATGAGAAACAACTGAGTGACAAAATGCCCAAGGGGTCAGCGAACAGCAGCACCATGCTGACCAAAGGGGTAAAGGCTATACCAGCAATTGTGCCTGAAGGTTTGAGGTTTGTGGAGGGTTGGTGACGTAAGATAGGTGAAAGTATTAAAGCTATATAGTTTGAATATAAGTTAGGGGTAGAATACAGGATGGATGAAAAGATGACAGCAATAACACAACAATAACAAGGACATCAAAATGGAACTCGATATTGGTGAAAAGTATACAAAATCTGAAGAACAATGCAAGTCCATAGCCAACATCAAGCAAGAGATAAGAGAACAGTTAGCCACTTACCTTGAGGTCAGAAATGAGGCAAGAAGCTTAAGGAGTGTGGCAGAAATAACTGGTATACGACCATAAACATTGCGAAACCGAATGAGTGGACCAAAGTTTAAAAAGGCTGAAAGCGAACGGCGGCAAAAGCTTACACTGGTTGAGGAGGCGTTCTCAGTAGCACAATGAGAACAGTTAGGTCAATTGGGCTTTCCTCTAACAGTGGAAGAGGTTCAGGAATATGCCCTTCGAATCTATTCAAAGCATCAACCAAATGGACTATTAGGAGCAAATTGCGTAAACGATTCCTGATATAAAAGATATACCGAAGTGAGATCACTTTTAAGTAAACAATTAGATTATAAGCACAGTATTTGCTGTAATAATCCAAATATAATTAATAACTACTTTGACAAGGTATGTACATAAACAAATGTCTATGGTACAAGATCAAATAAACGAAAGGAGTAAAAAAGAAAATACAATCCTATAGTATGAATCAGTAATTTAAGGGTTTAGAATCAAACCTGAGAATCCATATAATATCAACAGGATAGGGTTCTTGATAGGAGTTGGAGCTGCAGAGCGTGTCATTGAGGTTATACAAAATCCCCGAATGAATGGACAATTAGTTCAAAGAAATCAAGGTAAGAATACAACCTATACTTCCCTGTGAAAATGTTATAATAGAAGTTAATCTAAAAGAATGATCGAGGGTGGAAGTCAGGACTTTGCAACAGTGATAGAGGGGATCTGTGGTGATGGTTTAGCAATTGAAAGTCCTTGCATTATCTTGGAGGTAAGGAGTTTGTTCTGGAATGGTTTAGAAAGATATCTGAAGTATCAAAGGACACATTGTTTGGTCATTCAAACAATGGATGGACAAATTATAAAATGAGCTTAAAAGCTTTACTAAAGAAATTTGAACCTGGGAGGAAGTTAGTAGAAAAGTCTGATGGAGAGTATAGATTGCTTCTCTTCAATAGGTACAATTCCCTTGTGAATGCTGAATTCCTCAGCTACTGTTTAGAGTACAAAGATATTCTACTTTGTCTCCCACCACATACAACACACTGCCGACAGTCATTAGTTTTTGCTGTATTTAATCCCTATAACTTCAATTACTAAAATGAGTTGAGACAGCGAGGAGCTTGTTGGATATGGGGAATAGGAAAGGACAACTTCTATGAGGTTGTTAGTATTGCTTGTCAAAAGGCTTTTTCAGAAAAGAATATATCTAATTTATAAAATTTGCAGCTATTAACTCCACAAAGTTCCACATCTACAATGCTTTCTAATCTTCATCATCCACTAGCTCCTCCTTCCAGGCTTAGCTCTCTGTCAATTATTGACATTTCCAAACTCAGTACACCCAAAACTACTAGTGAATTCCAGTATCAGCAATCTATAAATGAATATTCAGGAAGATCGAACTTATTAGAGAGTTGGAAGAGAGAATACCTACTTCGAAATATAGCTCATGCAGCTTAGCATAGTATCCTCTATGTTGAAGCACAGGAGAATGATATCTAAGATATGTATACTTCAGAATGGCGACCCAAAGTGCAGAATTAAAAGAACCAGCAGCAGTTTCCTGGCAATAGCTGGGCTTTGATAAACGTTTGTCAAGTTATTCAATTTTTGAAAAAAAGAGAGTTTGCAGAGCCAGAGGTTGAAGGCAAGAGGTAAAATTCTGCTAAAAAGTAATTATCAGACAGTGTTGTCTACTGAAAGAATTTCGAAGGAACAATGCTCAAGCAAGGAATCTTAAATTGAGCAAAACCATTAGAAGATATTGGTAAACATACTTATATCATAAGCAGGATGCTAAGCGAGTTAATAAAAGTCTTGCATGTTTAATCGAAAGGAACAAAACTTCGCTGCTTTAAACCTGTAATGAGAGGGCAGATCCAGGGGTGGACAAGGGATATCCTTAGTATAGGAGAGTATCTGGGAAGATAGTCGGAACCGGAATAGAGAGGCCAGTGTAAACGGGAATGCAAGTCGGAGACTGAAGTAATGGGTAAGGACGAGAATGCGCGGCTTGAGGTCAAAACCATAAGTAATATCTTTCAGTTGCGAGAATACAGGAGATACAATCTAGGCAAAAGAAAAGAAAAGAAGAAAAATACAAGAAAGGGAGCTTCTGCTCCCTTTTCAAAGGAATCGAGGTTGCCCACTAGGGCAAATTACCAGTCTCATCACCATAACACACAGTAACCTAATACCCAAACAAGTTTCCAATCAACCCTAAGCCTTCAACCAGTTCCAATAAAACTAAGACTGTGACATCATCCCCCTCTTATGGCTGAGCTCCAGCGAAATAGGTAGCTGTTGTGGTTTATACAGTAACCTTCTGTGAAACTCTAGAACCTTGTTTACTATGTTGTCTAAATTAAAATATGATTGCCAAGTGGGTTCCTCATAGCCTTCCCATCGTACAAGATACTGTAGTTATCAGTGGTAACGGCGGGAATCGATTACTTCAGCTACCTCTCACTCTGGCCTACCTAAGATCTTGACAGGGGGGGGCTCTGGCAAAATATGCCCTGGTATGGGGCAATCTAGGGGTACTGGTTCCAAAAGATTTATGTGAAGTCCCGGATAGATCTTGAGATTCTCAGGTAATTTTAAATGATATGCTCAGGGGCCAATGACTGCCTTAATTGAGTAGGGTCACATTCTTAATTGGTCTAACTTTTAAGATGGCCATGTGGTTTGAATATTCTTTGTTGACAACCAGACTCGATCACCAACTTGCAGGGCAGGGGCTTGCAGCCGATATTTATCTGCCTGTTCCTGGTGGAGCACTTGTTCATAACATATATCTTCCTTCATTGTTGCTTGTAGCCTATGGATGGTAATAGTAAACACGGGAGGATTTTCTTCAGTATTATCAACAACGTTGGGGAGTGCGATTTCGAGCCGTGGATGATAGGTATAATTAGCATAAAAGGGACTTGTCTGCATTGTTTCAGAAGCATTGGTACTATGTGTGAATTCGGCTGGGGGTATCTAGGCAGTCAAGACATCCTGTTGTTAATTAATACAAGCATGGAGGTATTGCTTTAGGATAGCATGCGTTCTCTCGGTCTGCCTATCACTCTCCAGGTTGAAAGCAGTACTTAGTCTAGATTTAATACCAACCCTAGCGCAAAGAGATCTCAAAAATGTGGACACAAATGTAGACCTACAGTCAGACACAATTGATTCAGGCAGCCCATGTAGCTTCTATACTGAATCGCAGTAAAGACCACCCAAATCTTCAGCAGTACAGCTATCTCGACAGGGATTTAAATGTACCATCTTTGTTAGCCTATCAACAATGACAAGGATTGTATCATTTCCAGAACTCTACTGGAGACCAGTAATAATGTCCATACTCAAGGTATTCTGGAGATGGTTGGGAACAGATAGTGGACAGAGGTGGCCATACAGTGTATAATGTCAGGACTTGATTCTGGAGCAGGTATGACAGTGTCGTATATACCGTTTTATGAATATCCTTATACCTGGCCGAATTAGTTAATTGCTCTAAATTAAAGGAATTAGTTACACCTGGATGTCCAACTGAAGGACTATCATGGTGTGAGCTGAGCATCATGAGGCCGAGAGGGTCTGAATGTGGAATAAATATGCGACCGCGAATATATAGATATCTGCCATAAGATGTACAGTCAGGCAAAGAGATATGTTTAGAGTGGGGAGTACCATCGGCTAGCCTGCGAAAAACGGAGGAGGGGAAGTCGTCAGAGATATAGGCCATGGTGAGTGCCTCCACAAATTCATCTGAAAGAGCAAAATCAGTTGAGACAGATAGCTTAAATGGGCATAACAGCCTTTGAAACTGGTGGTTTAGCCGTTTATCTCCCTCTTCAGGGAGGTCTCCTGACCGACGCGTCAAAGAGTCAGGGTTTCCCCCACTCTTCCCCAGCCTCAAACTCATTTTAAAATCAAAGCTGGACAGCGGTTTTGCCCATTGAGCCTGCTGCGGGTTTAACATTGTTGTTGTCATGCAATACTACAAGTTCTTAAGGTCAGACAAGACAGAGATTTCAAACTGGGATGATTCAAGAGACTGTCGCCACTCCTCAAGTGCTAGGATAACCGCCAGTAATTCCTTGTCGTATATGAGATAGTTGCATTGGGCGGGACTCCTCCTTTTGGAGAAGTCTGCTATAGGGTGAAGCATAACAGCATCATCCACCTACGACAGACCTCTAGCGTAAATGATATCTGTATCATCAGTCTCTATCATACTAGGATGCTTAAAGTCGTAGTGTGCCAGGACATGGGCTGTGGTGAAAGCCAACTTTAGTTTTGTGAAAGCCTGCTCCTGCTCAGTGTCCCAAATAAAGAGAACTTCTTTTTTGGTCAACTTGGTTAATAGTGCAACCACCTTTGAGTATTCTTGGATAAAACTTCGATCAAAGTTTGCGAAGCCCAGGAACGGTTCCACATCTCGTAGCTTTTTCAATATAGGACAATGAGAAATTTCTTTGAGCTTGGCCTCATCCAGGGCAATTCCATCTGGAGAAACAACAAACCCTAGATATTCTCCCTCCTTTACCTTCAACCTGCACCTCACAGGCATACAGAAAAGATGATTATGTATTAATATTTGTAAGATATTCCGAACATGGTCACGGTGTTTGTTGATGTCTTCTGAAAAAAGTTAGAAAATCGACCAGATACACAGAACAGAAGTGATCAAGATTATCTCTTAGGAGGTTATTCATAATGTTTGGAAAGGTAGCTGGTGCATTTGTGAGTCCAAAACGTATCATTGAAAACTCAAAATGTCCATACTGTGTTCTCAAAGTGGTTTTCCACTGCTCTCCACTTTTTATACGAAGTAAGTTGTATGCGCCTCTCAGGTTCAATTTAGCATAGAGATTAGCCTTTCAAATATGGTCCTGTGTTTCCAGGATTAGTGGTAGTGGAAACCGAATTTTGACAGTTATGACGTTAAGTCCTCTATAATCCATGCAAAGCCTTAGTGAACTATCTTTCTTTTTCACAAACAGGACTGGTGCGCGTGCTGTGCAGGTTGATGGTTGAATAAACCCTTTGTCAAGGTTTTTTTTTAAAAAGATTTGTAGTGTTGCCAGCTGTTATTTTGACATCCCGTATAGCGAACGCTATGGGGGATTCTCTCCTGGTTGTAGTGGTATCTCATGGTCTATCTTCCACTGTGATTGAAGGGCACTAGTGCCACCTTTACTAAACAGGTGTAAGAAGTCCTAATATGTTTGAGCACTTGGTCCTTCAGAACAGTTATGATCCTCTCTGGATCATTAAGATCAGCTTGATATATTTGTAGGTTCTCATCCTCGGCTAAATAGTAAAAGTCAGTTGTATCGAGAGTTAAAATGGTGGGGCATTCCAGTAGTACGCTCGAGATCCCAGGCTGTGTAACAGGACTTTAGTGGTCATTACATCAATTGAGGCAAAATGCGTTGTCGAAGGTAACGCTATGGGCTTTCCAATCTGTCTTGACATAATGCCGATGCAGCCATAGAATGCCCAAGAGAATTGGGTAATGGCCAATTGTCGTAACAAACAACCTTGCCCTGTCCTCATTCAGTCTGATTATCATGGGGATTGGGCATGGTGTGTTATGGTCTCAGATGATATAGGTCTTCCATCAACTATGTGGAGAGTGCAGGGTCGTAAGAGTGGTAATATCGTAATAAGGTAGTGATGAGCATATTTTTTATCAATATCATCGAATCAAGTTGCTCCTGAATCTACTAGTGGATATGAAGGAATAATTTTATCATTGATAGCTAGAGTACAACTAACTACCAATTGGATTCCTTCCATTTCCTCTTACAAGAGGGGAATCGTGGATAGACCAGAACAACATAACGAAAGTGTTTTAGATGAAAATAAAGTACAGAGAAGGGTGTCAGTCATTACTTCTCGGTGGACTCGTTTTTTGATGGCTGAGTGTCGTAATAGACTTCGGCTTTCCACAGGCGGTGAGGGTGCTTTTTTGGACATTCCATGGCGAAATGGTCAACTCTAGCACAGTAGGCACACAACCCTTCGAGCATATGACGTTGTCTTTCCTCTGGTGATAGCTTGCAAGAGGCATCAAGGGCCATAAGGACTGTACCACCAGGGCGGAAAGAGGATTCATCGGCCTTGGTAGGAGTGGGATATAGGGAATTGGGAGTTGTAGCCTGAGTGTGGGATTTTGATGCTTTAGACTCATGAGTACGTGCACGGATCCGTTTGTCCATATTCTGAAGTTGCACTACAAAGTCCTGAAACTCCTCCTTTACCTCCATGAATAATAGTGCATCTTTCACTTCGATACACGGTCCTTCTCTGAAGGCAGCCTGTTTAGCCCGTGCGTCACAGCGTAATGTTGTTATCAGTCTTTGGAAATCTGCATAGTAGGTTGAAAACTATGAATTCCTCTGCCGTAGGTTCTTCATTTCCCGTTCAGCAGTACCAAGCTCATCTGGGACTCCAAAGGAAATTGAAAGAATTTTTAACAAGGCGTCGACATCTGAGATACGGGTAAAACTATCTGCAATAAGGTACTCAATATGAGCGTAAGCGGGGCCTTTAACAAGGGAAGCAATGTAGGTAAGACGCAAACTCAATGTTAGGAACATAGAATTGTTGCCTAGGAGTTTTAGGCGTACCTGAGAGAGAAATGGCTTCCACACTTTGCGATCACCATTGAACTCCTTGGGGTCAGTGATATTCTGTTGTTTCAATAGTGAACGAGCAGTGGGGTATTGTTACGATCCTATGTGGTAAGCTGGTTTTGCAACAGGTAACTAGTCCTCTTTGGGTTGGGTGGATATCACCGGGCTGGTGTTATACTCCGGTATAGGGCGTGGCGCTAATTTCAGCCACCAGTGTAGGAGTACCTTTGCAACGAGTAGTACTAGGCAGGTTTCCACTATTGCTCTTAGGCCTATGCCTACGTTGTCTTGATAGCCAAACCCTATGGTTCCTATCGCACAACGCCAATAGAGGAATAAAGAGGTAAAGAGGTAGAGTAATTGTATAGGAAAGAACTTAGATGGTTGTGTGAAGAGTCCTAACTACAGGTCGCCTAGAGGTCCTTATATAGGCACTCTTCCCTCAACCCTAACCCTGGTGACTCATACCTGTGAGTCACACGACCTCTATGACTCATAGTGAGTCATAGTATGAAATCCATCAGCTGACTCCTCTGAGTCAACTGCGCTGCATGCCAACCAATCATATCTCTTAAAATAAGTCATGTGCCCTAAAGTGGTTACATGCGCGAAACCCATTACTCATAATGTGAGTCATGTGCGAAAATCATTACATCATATGACTCTCAAATATGAGTCATGCGCACGATCAACCAATTACAACATAACAATAATTCCACAAGTGTGCATCATGTGAAACCCCATGACTTCTGATGAGTCATAATGCAAAATATAACAACGTTGTGACTCATAACTATGAGTCATGCGAAATCCTTCCTTGCTTAGTCACCAATCGTGACAAGTATCCTATGGTAGGTACAATTTGGTTGCTTTTGAGTAAGTTGATGGTAAAATTGGTGTGATCAATATCGGTACAGAGACGGCTGGTGTTCGACTCTAGACCTTCACTTTCAGCTTATATTTCCATGAGTTGAGTTGGTAGTGTCTCGAAACTGTCTCAATATCTGTCGTAATCAGCTTGCAAAGAAATAATATAGTCGTGAACAAGGCGAAGTGAACCAACTACAAGGGCCTTAACTTCTTCACTAAGTGTCGCGTGTAGTTGAATATTGTACCAGGTGGTGCGAAGATTTTCCAGAGCCTGGAGGGGGGTCCTAATAGGGCCAGGTGGTGGGGCGTACGAAGTTGGTATGTGCGTAAGACAAGCAGACATGATGATAGTAGTTGACTAAGGTGCGAGTTTGTATAGTGAAATGGGAGGGCAGATCCAGAGGTAGCCAAGGGGTATCAGTAGTATAGGTGAGTATCTGGCAAGATGGTCGGAAACAGAAATGAGAGGCAGATGTAAACCGGAACCGGAGGTGGCGACAGAAGTAAGGGGCTCGGGCGACAATGCACGGCATGAGGAAAAAACCAGAAGGAATATCTTTGAGTTGTGATAATACAAAAGATACAAACTAAGCAACAGAAAATAAAAGAAGAAATACACGAAAGGGAGCTTCTACTCCCTTTTCAAATGAATCGAGGTTACCTACTAGTGCAAATTACCAGTATCATCCACACAACACACAGTAATCTAACACCCAAACTAGTTTCCAATCAACCCTAAGTTTCCAACCAGTTCCAATAAAACTAAGGGCATGACAAAACCACTCAAATCTGATTAAAGATAATTTGGAGGTTAAGCCACCTTCTATACAGTTTGCAAATATTCCTTTCACTACAGTATAAGTTATAAATGGAGTGCTAACTAGATATAATGTAGAGGGGAAGGAAGGCCTACAGGTAGAAAATACTGGTTACTTGTTGTGGAGGAGGAAATAGTTGATGGAGTGGATAGTTTGTTGAATACTGCATTACCAATACCTTTTCTTCTCTAAAATTGATTTTCATATTTTTGTTTGTTTTTCTTTTCCGCTTCATCTCTACTGATCATGGTGTTTTTTTTGAATCCAATTTCTCATTTTCTCTTTTCTTTTGTTCTTTTTTTCTTCTGCTTTTTTGTTGATCATCTCAATCCAGTTGTTTGTGGTAACTTTTTTAAGGAAATGCCAAGACACTTTACTACATTACTATCCACATGCTGATCCTGGAATAGACAATCTATTCATTGGGCCCCTCTGTTTGTTAACCCCATTGGCATTTTAAATGTAACAGGCCACAGGTAGAGGAACATTGAGGTACAGGTAGGGGAGAGCGACAGGGCAGGGTAGATCCAGGATTTAGGGATTATGGCCAAATCAGGACTACTTTTTCCTTGAAAGCTGGTCTGCAAACGTTAAAGGAAAGAGGAAACAAAATATCCAGGTCAAGCTTAGTTTAATTTGCATAATTATTATAATATATTATTCAGATATTCAAAAGAAAAAAAGCATAAAAGGGTCCAAGAATTGTATGAGCCAAGTAGGTGTGCTACTGGAGAATCAGTACAATGTACTATGTTCTCCCTACTAGTTACAGACCTATGCTATCACCTGACATAGAACTGCAAACCACTTTTTGGGGGGGAGGACCAGTATGAGTGAGCCATTCTTGATGTCCATGGATTAGACATGGGTTGTTATAGGGTATAGCCCTAATCTCAGCTACCATGGGAGGAGTACTATTGCAACAAGTAGTACTAGGTGAGGATCCACTATTGCTCTTAGGCCTATGCATACATAGTATTGATAGCCAAACCCTATGAGTCCTATAGCACAATGCCAATATAGGAAAAGAATAGTAAACATGTAAAGTATCTGTGTAGGAAAGAACTTAGATGGTGGCGTGAAGAGTGCTAGTTACAGCTCCTTTATTTTTTTTTATTAATTTTCTTTTTTTTTTAATTTCATATATTACTTATTAATATACAAGAACTCAGATGTATCATGAGATATGGTGTAAAGAAAACCATACATCTAAAATGAACAAATAAAGGAAAGAACACCACTAATGGCTCTTAAAAGTGCCTTTCACAAGACACAGAACTACATACGGTAAACTAAAGAAAGTAATAAAAACAAACTAAGACCCTAAGGGACAAGCTGCAACATGAAAGGAAAAGTACACCTTCTACAATACGACAAGCGAACAAAAGTAAATGAAAGTACTAGCCTAAGAGGCCAAGCCGGACATGAAGACTAAAGGAGGGGGGTAATAGAGGAGGCAGGGAAAGAGGAGAACATCATGGAGCAAGGGGAGCAGTACACCAGGGAAGGCAAAAGCGGAGGGAAGGCAGTGCCAGACTCGCAGATGGAGCATTCCAGTGCAAAAAGCAGGGTGATAGATCACAAAAGGGGTACCTTAGGTCCAATGTTGGTAATACCAGGCAAGAGGCATGACGGTACCACATGGGTTGAGAAACAGGTGAGAACAGCATGGCAGAACGTCTAAACCTCGTCAACATATCAGAGGTGGAGGGTAGAAAGGCTGACTCAATACCCGGAGATGTGCGCAGCAAAGTAGCTCTTGTAGGAACACCTCTGGTGAACACACTCAGCAATGAACTTACCAAAGCGCAGGAAAGGATAGGGCCACAAACTCACGTAAAACAACAGTATTCAGGAGCAGGGGCTGTGGCAAACCACTCTTCAAGGAGCAGATTGTGAGCCCTCCAATGTAGTACATGATAGGCTGAGGACATGGCATCAGCTAACAGCTAAGGAAGTGGAAAGGACAGAAGGTCGGTCCTTATCAGAGTAGCATGAGAGAGTGAGCCTCAGAGTGGAAGCACCAGACGAAGTAGAGAAATCAAGGGAGAGGTGTGAGCATACCGGCTGGGAGGTGGCAGCTGTTCACCAACTCAGAGGCATGATATTAGGTAGAAGGCGCCTAGCGAGGTAGCGGAGAGAGTCTGGTACACGGAAGTGCAGGAGGGAGGGGAAGGCTGGAGGGAGACAAGCATGATTAGGGCTGGCAGTGGGAGGAAAGCAAACTAACAGCAGGGCAGCCCAATGGTGGCAATGCCTAGCGAAGTAGGGAACTGGTTGTAGACAAGCCTCGGCTGGTAGCATCAGGGTGGGTGTAGACCAGAAGCAGTTAGTCCCCCACTGTGAAATGTTGCACCAGCAGACTTCCATGCCATCCAGCAGGTAGCAAGAGTAGACTAAAAGGTCTGCCAGTTGAGCAGGATGGGGAGAAGAAGGGATACTCCCATCCTGTGGCATATGTGTTGGGAGAGACTACCCCTTGAGTGGGAGAGCCACTGTATACTAGAAAAAGGAACCTAGGCCTGAGAAAGAAGATAGGAGAAGTGAGTGTGAGTGGAGAGGGAAGGGCTGAGCCAGTAACCAACCCAACGGACGTGGGACTGAGGCGAAAAATGTAAGCAATCAATAGCAATAGGAGATGTATCTAAATCCTCATGCTGAAGCGGAGTCCTCCACAGCATCAAGTACGTCTTAGAGAAAGATAAGGAAACACTGTACCTGGATGCCTTATGCTTCAACCGGGCATAACTAAACTGCAGGGAGTGAACATTGCCCCGGTAGGAAGGGGATACCACAGTAATGGCGAAATCATCAACATAGAAAAGAATAAGCCTCCTAGGGACTGAAAAATGCAAAGTAGAAACATAAAAAACAAATAGCATACGAGACACAGGGGACCCGTGCAGGGTGCCTACATACACAGGAGAAAAGGTCCTTGGAGAAGGCTAAAATACCTAGCAGCAGGTGTACCCAGTGAGGATATACCTAACTCAGGCTACTCGGTAGTGATTAACCCCTTTATACTTGAGTGACTGGGCTAAGAAGGTAGAGTCAACATTATTGAAACTCCGCTTGATGTCAGGACACAGGGTAGAGGCCTGGCGGTGTAGACGTTCATAGGAGCAGATTGTGAGAACCATGGAGGCACCGGCTTCAAAGGAGTAGAAGCCAGAGACGTAGCAGCACTGATTGGGACTCTGCAAACTAACAGCGTGTGCAATAAGTTCAAGGTAGGAGGCAATAACCATATCCAAGATTTTGAAAAGTGTCTGGAGGAGGATAATAATAGGGAAGTAGGACAGGGAATCAAAGGAGTCCTCTTTAGGCCTATCCAAGATGGCCCCATTCGGCTTCTTCAGGCAGAGAGGGTGGAAGCCAAACTAGTAGAGCGGGTCAAAGAGCGAGTTGAAGATAAGGGGTTTAGTTGCATGCACCTTTTTCCACACAGAGTAGGGAACCGTATCGGTGCCTGCTGCAGAGGAGGAGGAGAAGCGTGCAAGGTTGGATGCCACTACCTCAGAGGTGAGGCTGGGTGAGTTCTGTTAAGGAGGCAAGATTGAGGGGAGAAAACTGGAAGGGAGGGGATGGAAAATATTGGTCAAGGAGGCCCTGGTTCATATCTTCAGGGCTATCAGCCCCGAAGAGGGAGGGAAATTGTGGGGTTGAGCGGCCTAGAGGTAGCTTTTTTGTAGTCCAAATGGTACAAGGAGTGGTAGCGAGGAGGAAGTCAGACCACTGTGCCTGCTTCGCGGCCTTGATAGATTTGAAGTGCCCACACTTACAGAGGCAGGCTGCATCCCAGGAGAAGGTAGGCAGTGAGAGTGCCTGGTAATTCAGATGTCAAGTAGAACTCCTTGCCCAGTCTAGATAGCAATGGGGACCACCAGGGTTTAGCACTAAGGGCGGAGCGGGACACATGAGTGAGTTGGCGGATAAGAGAGGTGAGTTGGGAGGAATTTCAGTCAAACCAGATACTCAATGAGGAGGATGTTGGGAGAGAGGGGGGAGTGGGGACAGAAAAGATCTTAAGCTGCTCCTCCAGAGCAGGCCACTTAGTTAGAGCACAGTTTGGGGATGGGGCCAGTGGGATTACAGAAGGGTTTGAGAAGGTATGGGAGATGGGTGCATGGTCTGAACCAGTGGAGGAGAGGGGGTATCCCAAAACTGAAAGTAGGCGATACCTAACTTCAGGCTGTTTTTTGTCTTTTTGTTTTTTTTGTTTTGTTTTTTTTTGTTTTTTTTTAATTCATGCATTACTTGTTAAGGTACAAGAACTCGGAGGCATCGTGAGATATGACGTAAAGAAAACCTTTAATCCAATACAAACTAACAAAGGAAAGATCACCTACAAAGCTCCTAAATGTGCCTCGCACAAGACACGTCACCACATACGTCTAAGCAAAGAAAGTAAAAGAAACCAACGAAAACTCAAACAGTCAAGTTGCAACTAAATGGGAAAATCTGCCTTCCACATAACCACAAGGGAACCAATCAGTATAAAACACTAAGTACAGGAGCTGAGGCAGAGAGGAAGACAAAAGGAGGAGGGCCACAGAAGAAGCTGGGTAAGAGGGGAAAATCATGGGGGAAGGGGAATGGCACGCAGGGGCAGGAGTGTGAGGAGGGAAAGCAGTGCCAGTATCGTGGATAAATCGGCCAAGGGCGACAGGCCGGTGGAGAGAAAACCAATGGAGGGCCTCAGGTCCAATGTCAGTAATGCCTAGGAGGAGGCTCGACCATTCCAGGAGCGCTGACCGGGCAGTGGAGGATAGCGTGGCTGAAATTCTAATCCTCAATCCCACACCGGGGATAAAGGGTACAGAGGCCAGCTAAGTACCAGGAGGGGTTGGCCGCAGGGTAGCTCCAGTGGGAGTACATCTAATGTATACGTCAGGCAATAAACTTCCCTGAGCCGATAAAAGGTTGGGGCAACAAGCGCTGGAGAAAGCAATAGAACTCGGTGGGAGTGCCATGGTAAGCCATTCTTCAAGGAGCAAATTGTGGGCCTTCCGACTTAGAACACGATAAGCTGAAGCTATGGTAGCAGCAGGTGGGAGAGGTGGAGGAAAGGACACCAGGTCTTTTCTTATCAGCAGAGCGTAAGACAGCGATCCCAGGAGAGGTAGTACCAGATGAGCCAGTGCATCAATAGGGAGATGGGTACGTACTGTGGGCGAGGGAGTGGTAGTCCATCAGTTCAAAGGCATGACATTGGGCTAAAGGCGCCTACAGAGGTGGCGGAAAGAATCAGGCATGTGGCGATGTAGCAGCGAGGGGAAGTCAGGAGGGAGACGCGCAGCAGCTAAGCTAGCAGAGGAAGCAAAGCATGTCAGACGCAGTGCAGTCAGAGGGCGTCGATGCCTGGCCAGTGAGGCCAATGGTGGTAGACAGGCCTCTGCTGACAGGATCGGGATGGGTGTAGATCAGAAGCAGTGAGTGACCCATCGTTGAACGGAGTACCAATAAACCTTCATGCGATCCGGCAGGGAGCGGGAGCGGACCAATAGGTCAGCCTCATAGAGGAGAATGGGAAGTAGGAGGGAAACCGCCTGCCTGTGACACAGGTGTGGTGAGAGGCCTCCCCCTGGGGGGGGGAATCACTGAATGGTAGAGAGAGCACCCTGAGCGAGTGAGAGACGACGGGGGAAGTGAGTATGAGTGGAAAACTAAGGGGTGAACCAGTGGCCAAGCCAACAGACTTGGGACTGAGGAGAAAAAAGGAGAGCATCAATAGCAATAGGGGGAAGTATCTAAAGCCCCACGCTGAAGCGGAGTCCTCCAATGAATCAGTTCAGTTTTAGGGACAGAAAAGGAGACACAGTGCCTGGAGGCACACTGCTTCAGCTGGGCAAAAATAAGCTGTAGAGACCAAACATTGCTCCAGTAAGAAAAGAGGCTACTGTAATGGCGAAATCATCAACTTAGCAAAGAATAGGCCCCTAAGGGACAGAAAAAGCTAGAGTAGAAACAAAAATAACAAAGCACAAAGGAAATACCGGAGACCCTTGCGGGGTGCCCACAGAAACGGAGAAAAAGGCCTAACCTCTGGCCGTGAGGAGGGCCTTATAGAGGCACTCTCCCAGAAACCCTAAACCTTGTGAGTCATACATGTGGGTTACATGACTAGTATGACTCATAGTGAGTCATACTGGGAATTATATCAGCTGAGTTCTCTGAGTCAACTGAGCATCTTGCTCAAGTAATCATAACTCATTAAACTGTTCAAAATGTGAACTCTGGTGGTACAACCATTATTACAATGTACAAAATACTACAGAAGTACGAATAGGTTTCCGTTGCAGACTAAGTAAGGAGAGGTATGTATATGAGTAGATTGGTAGGAGTTCTGTTATTCATTCTATCATAGTGAGTTGGGTGGTATCCACCATATTTATACAAAAGTGCATCCCCCACGCAAGTGAGATAAACATAGGGAAAAACATAGCAAGAAACCTAAGTGAGAAATGTGTTTGGCCCTGATATCCTACCAAGAAAATCCTAAATAATAGGCATAATTCTGAGATGGTTGTAGGGAAATATTATGTAAAAAATGATCTATACAACCAAGAACAATGCATAAAAGATGTACAAAACAAACGTAAAATCCTTAACACTAGATAAGAAATCAGGTATGAAAGTCTTCTATCATAACATGTTGAATACCGTGAAATATAGGGTAATATATGTCCTTGCTGCAGTAATAGAAGTGGTATACATGTATACCCATACCTAAAACTGGTATGAGAATATTTTATATTATCAAGGCTACACTCAATGGATATTAAATACAAAATTTCAAAACTTCCCCACTCTAGATACAGCCTAAGGGTCCAACTACACAGTTGTGTACTATTTTTGGTAGCATTTTCATGCAGATATCAGCGAGGATACGGGCAGAGTCGACCTTAAGCAATGTGAATAAACAATCTTTCAAGCAGTCATAACACTAGAAGTTGTGGACTGCGATATGCTTAGTTCTGAGGTTAAGCTAGGGGTAGACTGCAAGGAAGTTTACACTGGTGTTGTCTGCATGCATAGCAAAGGGTACATGGAGACGAATGTCGGAGATGGTTTGCAGGAACCATTCGATTTGACTTGTTCCGGATGACCTAGTGACTTATTCTGCCACAGTAGTGGTTACGGTTACTAATGATTGTTTCTTCGAAACCCTGGAGAGACTAGAGTTGTTAACCATGAAAATATATCCTGAAAAAGACTTTCTGGTAGCGATATATCCTGCATAGTCAGCATCCACATAGATGTTGATAGCATTTGTTGCTTTGTGAGGATAATATAGGCCTTACAATTTGGTTCGGTTTTCATATTTGATCACGTGTTTAGCGGCCTTCAAATGTTGTTCAGTAAGGTAAGAAGAAGATTGAGAGAGAAATAAAATAGTATACACTAGAACGGGTCTTATGCCAATGGTCAAGTACATGAGCGAACCTATGATCGATTGGTAGAGAGAATTATCTTCAAGAGGTGGTTTCATCATCTCTTTCATAAGTTCATTGCATTTTGGTCAAGGTATGGATCCTGGTCGATATTGCTCTCGATTGAATATAGGGGTGATTTTGTCGATGTACACCTGCTGGGAAAGATGAATACAATTTGATAGTATATGTTATATGTAGGCTGAATAGGTAAGATGCTTCCCCAAGGTCCGAAATCTCAAATGCCGTTTACAGGTATTTAATAAGTCAAGAGAGGTGAGGAGTATCAGCCAAATATTTGGCAATATTGACCACGTAAAGGGAGATGAAGCAGTCGTATTTTGCATGAAAGAACATCCGTGAGTCGAAGATTCATGCAAGAAAGTCTTTAGGGGTCAAGAATCTGGCAAAAGGTTTATACGATCCATTCGCTGATTGCTTAAGTCTATATGAGCATCAGTTGAGTATCCATACCTGGTTTCTCTAACTGAACCTATGTGCCAGTCATTGTAAAAGTCTTCTTTCAATTCTCCATATTTGTATACCGATTTGACATCGTATTGTGTCAGTCGCCATTCCTATTGACCCATATTGCAAGTATGAAGTTTAGTCACTCGTAATGTATCACTGAGGCAAAAGTATCTTGATAGTGGATTCCCGACGCTTTGCAGTAGCCCTTAACAATACATCTTGCTCAATATCATTCCTGTTCCCCATCAGTGTTCCTTTTAGTCTAGTTGACCCACTTACTATCAACCATATATCTTCCTATAGGCTTATTGACAACCTCTGGTATTTAATTCTTCCTTAAAGCATTTATTTCTTCATCTATTGATAGGATCTATATTTTATTAACTGAGCTGTTCATAGCTTGACACTAGGTTGTAGGACCTTCATCACATAGGGTCCTCGGTGTGAACCTGTTACTTGTTTAGTTACTAAATTGCTTCTCATAGCTGATGGTAGGTTGATTGGAGATTCTTGCTTATTTTCGCATGGGTGCTGAGCATGTAATTACTATATCTTATTGTTCAGCAAGGAAATAATCTGTGGTATCAGGTTAGAGGGTTGTAGAACTGAATTTCGTTCTTCGTTGTAGAATGAAACTCTAGTCTCCAGAGATGAAGAAGTCATGACTCACTGTGGTTCCTCAGCAAGGGACGAATCCTTATCACCTGGATGTATCAAGGATGGTGTAATCAGGTCCGCCTTTCATTCTTTGGTGAGAATGAACTATTGGTGACCCAATGAATTTATTGTGTCTCTGTGACTTTGTGCTGCGACAATAGGTATATCTGGTATATCTTCTTGGAGGATAGGTATCCAATCAGATAGCCTTTGATTCCCCTAGGTGAGAGTTTCGTTCCAGCTGGTCTTTTTTCCTCTGTTTTGTGGACGAAACATTTATTCCCATATGGGCGCAAGTAGTTGATTGACAGTTTTTGATTATAGAGAGATTTATAGGGCCTCAATTTTCCTATACATCAGTTAGGGAGTCAGTGCCGAAGGTAGACTGCAGTCGCTATAGCTTTAGCCCTTAGGTCTATTAGGCTGCCTGTCAATTTAGAGTAAATCATTATGATTATCGTTCAGTTATATATTTCAGCAATACTGTTGGAGTCATTGGAGTAGACAGGGGTGCGGTCATGTTTAATACCATACATTTCTAACAATTCTAGCATAGCAGCATTAACATATTCTCCTCCTTTGTCAGTCTTGAAACACTTGATTCTAGCGTTGTCTTTGGTCTGGCATTCTTGGATAAACTTGGGGAAGACTTTGATAGTAATCGATTTAGCGTCAATAGGAGAAATCCATATGTATCTAGTGTAGTTTTCTATAAATGTAACATAGTAAGTGGATTTACTGAAGGCTTCCTCAGAGAACTTTTTACTAAGGTCAGAGTGGATCAGTTCAAAAGGTAGGTTCCATCTTTCTTCATGTGGTATTGATACATGTTGTCACTTGGTCAATTGGGATATGATGCATCGTTCGCATTTCCAGTCTTTCAGAACTTTGGGGATGTATGGCTCGTTCATGAAGTTCACGCGATTCAGTTAGTTGATGGAGAGATGACAACTGGCTTCATACTAGGTTTTGTATATTATGCTATATGCCGATTTTTCTTTCTCTTGCATAACAGAGTTGTGTCCATCGAGCTTACCCAATATAACCTCCTTTTTATTTTCTCCCAAAATATACACATCCTTTCTGGAGCTAGTCAAAGAGAAACCTTTCACTAAAGAAACAATAATACGCCATGACAACAGATTACAAAAACCTAACTTGGGAACCCAAAGGACTCCTTCCAGGTACATAGTAGATATCTGACTAGTAGAGGTTTTGGCCAAAACCTAAACTGTCCTATGGCCGCCAGTCACTATTACACTGTCATTGCCTAAGCGAACAGTACCTAAGTGTGGTTTGAAGTTTAAAAGAAGGTCTAAGTTGTTTCTCATGTGTGAGCTGGCGCATGTGTCTATAACCTGGTGGGAGTTGGGGTACTTAGTAGTAGCAGAGTGGAGGGAGGATAAAGTACTGAGCAGATCAAATATCTCTTGCATTGCGATCTTAACTATGTTATTGATGTTCCCGTCCTTCTTCTTCAGGTTATCAGTTATGAGTTTAGCTCACTCATTCCAGGTATTACCAATACTGTTAGCTGTAGGGTAATACTTTTTGCTGTAGGTGCATATCTTTGGGTTGGCTGACCATGCCTGGGGTTGCATGTTCCTTCGGTGGACCTTTCCTTTTCCTCTGACAATAGCGCTTTTATACACTTTGTCATCCACTGAATTAAATTTTGTAGAAGTTTTCAAGTCTAACAGTTTATAGTAGACATGATCGTAGGTAAGGTTCCCCTTAGTGTGGAGATTATTGACAATATTGTTCAGTGATTAAGGGAGGGAGTCGAGGATGATAGCAGCTGTCACTTCGCATGACTTGAATAATAAGTTGATGACAAAAGGCAGTTGTTATCAGTCTATAGTGGTAGGTAAAGAGCAACAAAGTTGCATATGATTCCAGAGAGTATCGTAGTTGTTATTATGGTCCAATATTCAGTCTATAAATTCAAACTTAGAATCGAAGATTTTGTTGAGTAGGTCGAAGAGGGAGGAGGAATTTTCTCTAGCAAATTTGTCCTGGAGGGCTGTTCATATCTTAGGTGGGGTTTTAGGGTAGCCAGGAGAATTGACCATTGTGAGTCAATAGTTGAGAGGAAGTATGTCCAAGTATACTGGTAACAGTCTTGGAAATTTTCCATCGCATTATATTCATCTTCATCAATGTCATCCACAGTTTCTTCTCAAATGACAATCTTCCTGCAGTTAAATAGTTTGTGAACATATTATGATATAACTAGCCATGAACAATAGTTCTCCAAATAAGTCAACTTTGTGATTGAGATGAGTTTGTAGTTGGGAGCATAATCTCTATTAGTACTGTGTGTGTGTCAGTCTGGAGTTGTGGTAGTTGGTACACCACCTGGTATGAAGGGCTATAGTTTAGCAGATGCCACTAATTCAGATGCTGAGCAACCGTGACTGGAATGTGTAGATGCTGTAGGAGGATCAATTGATGGAGATGTTTAGAGGATTATTGCAAGTGTCCGATGGTAGCATGTAAGCTTATTTTTTTATAGAGTATGAAAGGCCTGGGCTAATAACCTTTTCCAAATGTCAACTCTGGTTAAACAATCATTACTGCTATGTGGAAAATACCACAAAAGTACAAAGGGGTCTCCGTTGCATGTTAAGCAAGTACAGGTATGTATGAGAGCAGATTGGTAGGAGATTAGGTTCTTATTCTATCTAAGTGAGGTGGGTGGTATCCACTGTATTTATACAAAAGTGCATCCTTCATGCAAGTGATATAAACATAGGGAAAAACATAGTAAGAAACCTAAGTGCGAACTGTGTTTAACCCTGATATCCTCCAAGAAAATCACAATAATATGCGTAATTCTGAGATAGTGGGAGGGAAATATTATGAATGAATATGAGCTAAATAACCAAGAATAATGCATAAAAGATGTACAAAACAAGCGTAAAATCTAGAATACCAGATAAGAATTCACAAATGAAAATCTTCTTAAATAACCTCTTCAATACCATGAAATATAGGGAAATATATACCCTAGCAGTAGTAATGTAAGTGGTATGCAGGTAAACTGAAACTCAAACCAAGTATGAGAATATTCTATATTATCAACGTTACACACAAAGGAAATTAAATATAAAATTTCAACAAAAACAAGTCATATGCCCTGAAGTGGTCAGATGCAGTAAACCCATGACTCATAAGTTGAGTTATGTGCGGAACTCATAACCTCATATGACTCACAACTATGAGTCATGAATACAATCAACCAATCACAACTTAAATGATTGCACCCAGTTTGCATCCTTTGAAACTCTATGACTACTAATGAGTCATAGTACGAAATTCCTCAAACCCTTATGACTCATGACTATGAGTCATGTAGAATCCTTAGTGTTTAGTCACAATAATGATAATAGCTTCCCTCTCCTTCTAGCCTGAGACCCCACCGGCTTGACGTACCATCTTTGTCACGCTTTGTCCAAACTTGCGTAATTCTTTTTTCAACTTCGGAACTGATGTTCAGTGTATTGATAATTCTGTCTGACCTGTTCCTAGGTAATGTCTGCCGACTGATAGTTCCATCTCACTCTGCAATTATTCTCTGTTAGCGGTGCATATTTCCTCTTTGCTCTCAAATTGAGGCTTCAGTAGTGCCAAGTTGTTCTTGTAACCCCGGAATTTGTCATCCCTGATATTCAATATCAGGGCTCTCTCTGTTTGGACATTTTGGCCCTCCTTGTCCCTCAACTGTATCCTCAAAGTGGTTTTCTTTTTTCTGATACTCATATTATTTTCACCCAGGGGGGCTGCATCGCACTTATATCTTGGGACATACCCAGCATCGATTTTGTCGTGTTAATGTGCACAGCAGTTGTCCTTGAAGCAGTGGATCCAGGATGTCTCCTTGTATAGTTGTTGTTGTCTGTGTATTTTTTGCTCTTTAAGAAATCAATTCCCTCCTTCCTTCCTTATCATATAAGTGAATGTTGAAATTGTCATCATAGCAGGCAGTCGATGAAAGAGCGATGTGTTCTGCCTGCTTTTGCCTTTCTACCTATATTACATACAGTGGACTTCTCTGTGTAGTATCCCAGGGGTTATCACCCCAACTGTCAGTGATGTCGGAGTTGTTTGTTTCTCACTATCGACAGGTTTGCTTTTTATTGTAACCCATTCTGAGTTTGCCTGGGTACTGCTAATAGAAACATTCAATGGCGAGGTTGGCATTCTTGAAGTTTTCTCCAATCTACCAAGTTTTGTAGTATTCTGGTAAGGAGCCAGTCCATTTAGCTCGATATTGTATTCTACCTCTTTATCTTCAATAGTAGATAATTTCTTTGTGTTTGTATTTGCCCTTCTCCTACTATCTCCATAGTAGGAGATGGTAGTTGTTTTTATGAGTGGAACTGGTTGTTTTGGTATGGTTAAAGTAGAGAGATGTGGAAGGTGTTGTGGATCCTCATCTGCTGGGGAATAGCCAATTTATAGGCATTTGACCCCACTTTCACTAGGATCTTGAATGGTCCTATTTTCTTATAGTGTAGTTTCTTGCATGGTCTTGTGCCCTGGATATTTTTCGGTAACAGCCAGACCATATCTCCTGCCTTGAGATTCAGATAAGGTTTTCTGTGCTAATACTAATTTGCCCTCTGGCATAATTGTGGACAGACCATTTCTTGACATAGGATTTCCTGCAGCTTACACATTTCTTCCTTGTTTGATGTCACCTTTAGTATTATGTGGCCAATTGCCTTATTCTCTGGGTGTTGTCCATAATTGGGATAGAATAGTGTGGTCTTAATAGTTTCTTTTCATCCATTACTGTATGCAAATTCTGTAAGAGGCAGGAATTCTAACCAATTATCCTGATGATTATTGACATAAGCTTCCAAGTAATGTTCTAGTCTCCCTTAGTCCTTTCTATCTATGCATACGTTTGAGGGTGGAATGCTATCCTCAGTCTTCTTTTATTCTGCTAGGACTTTCTAGTTTCCTTCCATAGGTCTGATGTGAATAGGGTTCCTCAATCAGTGATGATGTCTTGTGGTAGCCCATCTAAGCAGAACATTTCTATCAGAAATATTCTGAGAAAGACCTTGGAGGTTCATATCTTTGGTACAATGTATGTAATGGCTCATGTTAGTTAGTCAGTCAATTACAAGTAAGATAACGTTTTGATTAGCCAATTTCACAAAGTCAGTAATGATGTCCATCGCAGTCACTTTCCCGGGTTGGTGTAGTGCTTCGTTGGGCTGTAATACCTATAAGGTGCATACCTGTTCGCTTCTGTCCTTTGGCATGTATCACAATTTTTAACATATCTTTTAATATCTTCTCACAAGTGTGGCCAGTCATATTATCATGCCAATAATACAGTAGTTTTGCTGGTGCTACTGTGGCTGACAACTGGTTCATCATGATTTTGTCATTGGACCCATGTACTTATTTCTTCTTCTTCGGGTCCCCATAGTTTCTGTTAATTCCATAAGTATCCCTCCTTCTATTATGAGTGGCATGCCCCTCTAGCCACTCCCTTCATTTCTTTCACTCCTTTGTCTTGAGCTTCAGAAATTTCTCTTATCTATTTGTCCCTTTTGCTTCCTTCTTGGATCCCTGGATCTTTTTCTGCGAATTTGACCACTTCCATATCTTCTAAGTGTTGTTCCTTTGGTAGCAGGATCCTTTGTTTTTCTTGGATCTTTTCATTGTTGTCGGCTGGAACATTATCATCTCTCCTTGTCAGTGCATCTGGTGTGCCTCCTTCCTCTCCTGGTCGATATTGTATCTTGATATTGCATTGGCTGAGTGTCTCTGTCCAATGGACGTGTCTGCCATTGAGCTACTTGATGGTTGTGAACAGAACCATATTCTTGTTATCTGTGAGGGTCTGTGGTTAGTGCCTGTTCCCTTGTGCATATATTCCCCATTCCTTTAGAGCATGGGTAATATCTAATAGGTCCTTGTAGTGGATGTCATAATTGCACTATGCTGATGAAATTGTCTTTGACTGTGAGGCTACCAGTTGCCATTTACATCTCCTCCTTGCTGTTTTGTTATGCCCAAGCATAACTATTTTGGTAGGTCATTTGCGATCAGGATGTCCTTGCTTGTATCAAAATTTACCAGAAGTGGAGCGGATATTAGACCTCAGTGTAGTTGATTAAATGCTTCATATTGTCGGTTTGTCCAGTTTGAGTTTATGTCTTTCTTTGTGAGTTCATATAAGGGTATAGCTAGGCAGCTGAACTCTTCTATAAATCGTCGATAGAAATTGCAGAATCCCATAATGAACTGTATGCATTCTTTTTTTCTGGTGGTACCCATTCTCATATTGCTTTTGTTTTGACTCGGTCAATGCTGACTCCGTTTCTATCAATGATGAATCCTATGTATTCCATTCTTTCTTTGTGCCTCTTGTATTTGAACAGCTTGAGTATAAGGACTTCCTCTGGTAGGGCCTCCACAATCCCGCGAACATCAAATCAGCATTGCTCCTAAGTTTTGAAATATATCAGAATATCATCTTCATAAACCATACAACAGATATCCCGGAATCAACTCAGAATCAGATTGCCCCATTCTCAGAATGTTGCTCAAGCATTCTTGGGTCCAAATTGCATAATGGTATATTCATAGATACTGTATTTTGTCGTAAATGTTGTTTTCCATTTGTCTCCCTCTTTCTTCCTAAAGTTGTGATAGGCATTCCTGATATCCAGTATGGTGAATATCTTGGCTGTCCTAATCCTATCTAGCACCTCCCCTATCACTGGTAAGGGGTATCGGTCTCGTTTAGTAATTCCATTGAGTCTTAGATTATCTACACAGGGTCGTATTTTGCTGTCTTTCTTTTTGTCAAACAGGATCATAGATCCTCTGCTGGCATAAGAGTCTAGAAACTATCCTCCTTTCTTGTTAACGTAGAAATATTCCCTCTGTTCTTATAGCTCTTTTTCACAGAATGGGTATAACTTTCTTGCTAATCCTGTTTCACCTTGCTTTAGGTTGATTTCCAAATCAACCTTATGTGGATATGGTGGTAACCGTGTTTCTTCCTCTTCCTTACACATGTACAGGTACTGATGATATTCCTTTGGTTCAATATTTCTGGTATTCTCCTTTTCTTGTCCTTTGTTTACCTTCATGGCTAGTTCAGTACTGATATTGCTCGTCTCAATCCTACAAGGCTTGTTTGTCTCATAATCCCATTTGAGGATTCATGTAGCTTTGCCTCTCTGGTAAAACTTCCTGAAGAATTTGGCGGTGATCAAACTGGTCTTATTTCTTTTAGATTGGTCAGTGCTACTGAACCCATCGTCGCCTCTCTTAGTAAATGCCAGTTGTTCGACTTCCTCAAATTGTCATATGTCAATCTTCTTGCAGATAAGGTGTTCTATTCTGCTTCCTATCTCCATTATATATTCGTCTTCTCCCAGGTTCACAAAAACGACCATCATTTCACCTGTGTAAGTGCAGTTGATTACTCCTACATTGACAGTAAGTAGATGTTTAACTGCGAACCCGCTGCCTGGAGCAATCTACTCATAAGTGCCTTCTGAAGGCCCTATAGCGATCCCAGTGCTGACGAGTCCCTGGCCATGCTGGTATAATGACTTTCTCGCTCGCATATAGGTCGTGTCCTGCTACCTTCACTGATTCTTTAGTAGGGATCATGGCTATTTCATTCAATCCTTGTATTTTGATATTGTGGATATCCTTGACCTGATTCATGGAAAATTATACTGTCAAATTCTCTTCCCGAAATTCTGCTTCGTGGACCAAGTCCAGTACTGACAAGCTTGTCACTCATACTATTTTATACTACTTGCTATTGCCTGTAATCCTGTTGCTCTCACAATCGATTTAGGAGTTGTGTCATCTTAGCCAAAGCAGTTTGAGGAGATCCTTGCAGTTGGGCAAAACGGTATTATGGAAGGTCGCCACTTCCCTATGACTACCAATATCTATACGCATTTCCGCTGTATGTATAACAGGTGTCATACCGCTTTGCTACCTATCTCCAAGGTAAATTTCTCAATCTTTGCTACTTTCTATATTGCTATCCCATCTCTTGGACTGAAATCCTTGTCAATAATGATTTTTGTCGCTCCTGAGTCGATCATGCTGATGATGATAACTGTCGTATCGTTGCTATATAAATGCATTCAGACTATAGCATGGTCTTTTCCCTGTTCCAGTAATTCCATATTTGAAAGTGCTGGGTAGTTATTTCCGATCTTGATGAGTTTGGTTCTCTTGTCCCTCAGCAAACCTCTTATTGGGGAATTTCTTCGTTTCCCGACTCTTCACCCAACCTACTGGTTATCATGTCTTGTAGATTGGTATATCGGTTCTAGCGATTTTTGTTGCTCTTGCTGTTGAATTGACTAGTAAAGTCTTTCTTATATTGTGTGTTGTAGCAGTTGCTGAGCCTGTGGCATGGATACAGATAGCTTAGTCACCTGTTACTGTTCCTTCTTCGCATAAACTCAGCCCTAGATAGATTGAGTCTTGTTTGCCTCTTTGATGTGTCCAAATGTATTAGATTGCAATGGTTTTCTGAAGAGTTTCTTAATTTCCAGGTGCCGTTGTCGTTTCTAGAAAGTTCTTGATACCTGATCAGGAAATTGGTCTTTGCTTGTAGGTATTTGATCATATTGACCCAATTTTCATTTTCGATATCCCAGTGGGCTTGGGCATCGTTATTGTTGACTATCATGTGGTCTGCTACTGTTGGAAAAAATACGTTATCACATTCTATGTAGTCATGTGTGTATGTGAGTCATATATCACATACACATATGACGAGTCATATGTATGGCTGGATTTCACGTGATACGGAGATGGGTATATATATTTCGGGTTTTCTCCACCTGTATCCATACAACTCAGTAGCGCAATAGTGGAATCACAGCTTTTTAGTCTACAAGATACTGCGTTCAAATCTCATTGCCGCCTTATTAAATATAAGAGACAGCCTTTGATACTGCAATATTTTCAGGTTATGAGCCCGGGTTAGCAAGACTTCCGCTACCCAACCCTATACCTCTTGACAATAACTGCTTATACACTAAAAATGCTTCTACCGTTACCTTTCCCACATACCTCCTCCCTCTTATCACTCTATGAGTGACGCAGACGTCTATTATAGACAACACAACGAATTTCACTGCAGTAACTGCAACAACACTCAACCTCTCCCCAAACGTTGGACCAACCCTTGTTGCCCAAACGACGCTTGGTACATAACAAGATATTTGGCCTATCGTAAGAAGCTTCTTGCAAGAGCCACGATTATCAAAATACCAACAACAGGAAGAGAGTAAAATCAGGAAACAAATGCCACATACCTACTACAACGCACCTGTATACCCAATATCCGAAATCGAAGCCAAAGTATCACATCTACCACAAGATTTAACCAGTGATGAATACTGAGGTTATTTCAACCCTACATCGATCATTGACTGTCCTGGTTGTGGGAGATTAAGACCGTTTCCCATATGTCATCGCAAAGAAACGAATATATTGCCATTCTGTTGTGACGAATTTCGATTTCAGCTTGAGTACTTCGCAATAAAAAGGTTGTACAATCGTAGAAATATCAGCAGAACAAACCCGTTTCCTCCCAACACCAATTTGAACAACAATAGACCTATCCCACGTTAACCGTTAAAATGTCCACCGAAGACACCTTACCAACAGATTCCACAGTTGGACGATTGTCCCTTACCCTAAAAGACTATCCAAAATTGGAAGGACAATGGGACTATTAGTCATGGGCACAAATGTGGAAAACGGCATTCAACCTATGCGATCTAGGGGATATAGTCGCCGGTTCAACCGAACAACCTGAGCCAGAAGACGAAGGAACCTCCTCCTCAAAGGAGACCAAGGACTGGAATAAGTGAAATAAACTAGCAAAGTTCTTCCTATACCAGGCAGTGGGTAGCTATGCAGCCGATATCACCTGCTACACCTTGGCCTCTGAGGCTTGGCAGTCACTAAGGGACAGGTTTGACAAAGAAACACCATCTACAAACCTAGTCCTTCTTGAAAACATCTTCACCAAACTCACCCCTGGTAAAAACATCTCTGAACACATCTCCAACTTCGAAAACGCATGGAACCGGTTATCCCAACGATGCTCAAATGCAAAGGGCAAAAAGGCTGATGACCTCTTGACCACATTGAGAGTGGTAGTCCAGTCTGAAGCCAGCAAAGGAGCGTTCTTCCTGCTTTCGATAAAGGAGCAACATGGAGATCTATGTGATATGCTGGCTGCACGAGGAGATGACCGTTATGTAGACATAAGGGAATTCTTTGTCAGTAGAGCAGCAGAGAAAACCGAACAAAGGGAAGATGAAAAAGTGCTATTCGTAACAAGGAAATAAAAAGGAACGAAATTATGTTCCTGGTGCAAAGCACGAGACAAGAAGGGTGACAATCATAACCTCAAGGACTGCCATGGTCTCAAAAGAGACAATGAGAAAAAATATCGAAACAAGGAACCAAAATCGATAAACGTTACCGACGCTATCGTTACCGTGTTGATGACCAAGTCTCAACAAATTGCGAATGAAAGCGATAGGAGGATGACAATTAGTTGGCTTTGTGATTCAGGAGCCACTGACCACATATCACCAAACGAAGGTGACTTCCTAAACCAACACCCACAAAAGCAAATATAGTTACGGCAGATAGCAGAACTCATCAAGCAACCCCAACAGGAGACATTCAGATGCCTGTGCGACTGCTGGACAGATCCAGACATACGGTTGAACTCCGAAGAGTACTGTATGTAGTATCGTTTCGATACTCCTTAGTGTCAGAATCAAGGATTGATGATGTCGGAGTAAGAGTGGAAATTAAGAAAGGAGAGAGAAGATATGTGAAGAATGGAAGGATATTCATGGTTGCGGAGAAAAAGGACGGACTGTGGTATATAAGGACACATAATGAGAAGGCTCTTTTGACACCTTATGAGGAAAGACACCTGGCACTTCGTCATCCTAGCACTATTCGAGATTGCTATAACGCATATTGCCCATTCCCCAACCTCAAGACTTTAACTGTAAAATTTGCAAGACGCAAAAATCAACACATAGTGTGCCACCTGGAAACAATATCGAAACAAAGAAACCTTTCGAGAAAATCCATTCAGAACTGAGCGGTCTTATATCAGTCCTAACCTTGGGAAAAAACGAATATTACATGACATTCGTGGACGACTATTCCAGATACTGTTAGCTATACTTGCTAAAGTCAAAGAACGGAGCTGAGAATGCAATACATGATTTCTGGAACCTTATACATACACAATTCGAAGTACAAATCAAACGTCTCCACACCGATAATTGAACAGAGTATGTAAACCAGAAATTATCTCAGTTCTTAAAGGAAAAAGGTACAATCCATACCACATCACCAGCCTACAACCCTGAATCAAACGGTGTTACCGAAAGAATAAATCGTACCCTTACAACCATGGTACGATGTATGTTGCCAGCCAATCGAAAGTGTCTATGGGGGGAAGCATACTCTACTGCTGCCTACCTATACAACAGACGATGGCATTCCACGATAAAGACAACACCTTTCGAGCACCTATATGGCAAGAAACCAAATATTAACCACCTCCATCCTTGGTTCACATCTACAACAGTACACATTCCTTCAGAAAAGAGAACCAAGTTGGCTCCTACAGCTGAAGAAGGTCACTTAGTAGGCTACACTTCCAGTCCTACAGTATATCGGATTTACATACCTAAACGACATACAGTGACTGAAGCAAGAGACGTCAGGTTTGGGATAATGAAAGGAGTTTCATTCAAATATCATCAAGAAAGTACTGCTACAATTCCGGAGAAAGAAGCCATTCCAGAAAACGAAGAACAACATGAAAGTAATCCTCCAGTCGAATACGAGGACCATGCAGAAGAAACAGAGGTACCAAGAGCATACCCTAATGAACCTCCAAGACGACTATCAACTCGTACCCGATTCCAAACCACCAAAGGTCTGGAATATCGAAAGGACCTAGCCAAAGCCAAGTTCAAGGACTTGAATGCAAAATTGAGAAACTGCGATGAAACATTCAAAAGCTACATGCGAGGCGAAGGAGGGACAAGTACCCCTGAACAAGTTAGTCTACAACATAAGCTGCAACGCGAAGCGATACTCGAGAAAATTCGACAACAACAGACTGCCATGAGCAAGGAATCCTTCGTTGGACTCTCCTACTACAAGCCTGACCCCACAAGCTACGCAGAAGCAAGGAAGTCAGAAGAACAGGCTGAATGGCAGATAGCAATGCAGGAGGAAATGGATATTCTAAAAAGCAGAAAGGTTGCGGACGAAGTCGACAGACCTAATACCAAAAGAGTTCTCAAAGGATGATGGGTATATAAGACAAAGGTTAAAACAGATAGAACCATTGAAAGACGAAAAGGGAGATATTGTGCCAAAAGATTCAGCCAAATACCAGGGGAAGACTTCGAAGAAGTATATGCCCCTGTGGTACGCCTAGAATCATTACGGGTATTGTTATGTCTAGCAATCAAGAGAAGTTACGTCCTACGACAACTAGACATCAAGAGTGTATTCCTGTATGGCAACATAGACTATGAAGCATATCTAGATATTCCTGAAGGATACCGCATACCAGGAAAAGTATAGAAGTTACGGAAACCAATCTATGGCCTTAAACAATCCCCACGCCTATAGTATCAACATCTTACCCAAGCCTTAGAAACGATGAACCTAAAGGTTACCGACTTTGATCCATGTATCCTAATTGCAACAGATTTATACTGTTGTATATACGTTGATGACATTCTCATCACCGGCAATCCCTCCAAAGTAAACCAGTGTGTTGACAAACTACGATCCCGCTTCCAGTGTACCGATTCTGGTGAAGCATCTATGCTACTCAGTATCCAAATCAAAAGAACAGAAACCGGTATCAAGCTATAACAGGAAAGATACATTACAGAAATTCTTGAACGATTTGGTATGACCGATGCAAATGAAGCCAAAGCCCCAATCGAAGCACACTCACCACTTGTTAAAGCTACTCCTGATGAGGAACTCTGCGACCAGAAAACATACCAATCCATAATAGGATCCTTAATGTATGCTGCCGTCGCTACCCGAGTAGACATCGCATATGCGACCGCATTCCTCAGTCAGTTTGCATCCAACCCAACGAACACCCACCTAACAGCTGCCAAACGAGTTCTTTGCTATCTTATAGGTACAAAGAACAAAGGACTAAGCTTCCGGCATGATACAGAGGCTCTGCCTCTAGAAGTCTAAAGCGACAGTTCCTATGAATCGAACCTCGACGATAGAAAATCCTTCACTGGATTGATTTTTACAGACTCATGGGCATACAGTTCTGTGGCGCTCCTGGAAACAACGCATAGTAACTCAATCAACTACAGAAGCCGAATACGTCGCACTGTCATTTGCGGCAAACCAGAGTGTTTGGATTAGACGAGGCTTAAAGCAAATGGGAATCACAACAACGCCGATTGTATATTGTGATAATACAGCTGCAACAAGTCTCACTGAGAACCATGGAGTCTCAGATCAAACCAAACACATCGATGTCCGGTACCATTCTGTTATAGAGCTGCGTAAGAAAGGAGATATTCAAGTAGTTAGAGTTGAGTCGGAAAACAATGTATCAGATCTATGTACTAAGGGATTATCGCGGATTTCATTTGACAAATTACTGATAAAGATAGAAATGGAAACGTAGGGGAAATGTTGGAAAAAATACGTTATCACATTCTATGTAGTCATGTGTGTATGTGAGTCATGTATCACATACACATATGACGAGTCATTTGTATGGCTGGATTTCACGTGATATGGAGATGGGTATATATATTTCGGGTTTTCTCCACCTGTATCCTTACAACTCATTAGCGCAATAGTGGAATCACAGCCTTTTAGTCTACAAGATACTGCATTCAAATCTCAGTGCCGCCTTACTAAATATAAGAGACAGCCTTTGATACTGCAATATTTTCAGCTACCAATGTGGCTTGCTAAGTCTGCTTTATTCCCTCAACAAATGTTGTCCTAAGGTACTATCATCCTCTTTGGCTATGCTGAGTGTAAGTGGACAGGAATTCTAGTACTCCGTTACAAGTTTAATTCCTTGTTGCATACAATCCAATTTTGTCTGGCATCATTCTCTGCATTCATGTCACCAAATTGGTCTTTAAATACACTGGTGAACTCCTCGTAGGTATTTCACTTTTCAGTAATTCGTTCTTCCGCATATGGTATTATCCAACTTACAGCCACACCTCAGAGCAGGGTTTTGGCATATCTAATCCATACTTTATTACAGGTCTCCTGGGTTGCTTCGAAGTACAATTAACATTGTACTATAAATGTGTTTAACTAGGTTCTTATTCCGTAAAAGGTGTGCAGTTTTTCCATCTTTATTTGGTTCTTGATGTATTCTCTCTGACTATTTATCAAGGTCTGTATTTCCTACAATTGTGTAGTTGTGAACCCAATTAATTGGATTCCTGCCCCTCTTGCTAGCGCTGCTGGTCCAGTAGTGAACATTCCTTCTGGTCTTGGTAATTATGTTTCCAGTGATCATGTGGAGAGGCCGGTTCTAGCGTGCACTGGCCAGGTCTTTGGGACTGGCATTGGGATCGATTTGTGCTAATTGCTTTTTTTAACTCAGGATTAAGGTTTGCAGTATCAATTTTACCTTTTCTGAGATCGATGTCGTGACATGGAGGGTCTGCCGTCTTGTAGTTAGGTGTTGGTTAGAAAATGCAACCAAATATTACGATCCTAGGAAGTTCACTCACTGGCAACAGGTAACTACTTCTCTTAAGGGATTATAAGTACGACTGGGTCGCCTGTAGAGTCCTTATTCTGAACTTGGTTGGTGATTAGGAATAGCTCTAATTTCAGCCACTATGGTAAAAGAACCTTTGCTAATTATAGTAGTGATGGGAGATCCACAGTTGTTCTTAGGCTGTTGACTACGTTGTATTGATTGCCGAACCCTATGTGTAACAGAATCCTACAATGTTTCTAATATTACTAATGACTTGATGTTGCTTATTACTTATTTAGGATGATACATGATAAGCGCTACTATATTGTTGTGCCAGACCTATTTGGTTATTCTTTTCTTGCTTCGCTTAGTATTTCTTCCTCCTTGCTTCTATCCATTTGGATATCGCTATCCTCCTACTATACCTTCTGGATATGTATAGTATTAGCGATCATTTGTTCCTTCCTATTTGGATTCCATTACTTGATTTGAAAGCTCCATCCTGTCGCTTTAAAACCTATGTTTTCAGAAAATGGTTACCTAGTTATGCTGCGTCTGTTAGCATATTGTTGTTCAGGATGTTTACGCTTTAGTTAAGTTTTCCTAGCTACAATCTTTTTTTTTAAAGAGCCTGCAATACCTGAAGGGTTCGGACTCTCAAGCTTCACAGGACTATCATCTTTTATGATACATGTTGAACGGTCACTCTATTAGTTCTATACCTTTTACCTTGTCTATTGAATACCTATCCACCCACCCCTTTCCCACTATCTGAATAGTATCTTCCGAGTCCCTTTGGGATTGTCAAGATACTTGAGAGTAGATTACAGTAACCTGGAATAGGAAGTGGACAAAATCATTAAAAGTGAAATAATCTAATATGTGCGAACATTCAGAAGATGTTCAAGAACAATCCAACAACTTTGATACTTTGTCAAATGGAAGGGATCCTGTAAAGATGAGAATACCAGGGAACCACCAGACCATCTACAGCATGGTCAAAAATTGGTAGAGATTTTCATAGGGAAAATCCAGAGATGCTGAGGTTGGGCTAAGTAGTATCCACAGAAAGGTATTTCCTTCTGTGGCCAGGTTATCACAGAAGGTTTTTTAACCCTAATAGTAGTAGTACTAAAAGGTTATATTCCATTTAGGGTGAAGCCTGAAAAGGGGGAATCATGTTACCTATATTGTAACCAGTATTGGTTACTATTGTTAAGGCTGGCAAGGCTAAAGGAAACTAGCAGTACTAGTAAGTAGTTAGTTTCTTTTATGGTTGGTTTCAAGTATCGTTTGATACTTAGTTTGTTTTATGATTGGTTTCAAGTATTGTTTGATATTTATCTCGTTTTATGTTAGGTTTCATATATCAGGCTGATACCAGGTATGTTTTATGTTTAGTTTTATATATCAGGATGATACATATTTTGTTTTGCTGTACAGTTTAGGTGCATGAGGCATTTGTTTTAAAGAAGGACTTTACAAGTGGAGCTTGATTATATCCGTTGATTGAAAATCAAATAGAAGGATATAGAAAGCTTTAGAAAAGCGAAATCATGTATTTAAGACTGCTACTCTGGAGCTTAGACAGGGCAGACTTCAACAGACAGAGTTTTCAATATACTTGATTGAGCAATTATTTGCTTTTCAGTTAGCATGAAACCACAGCAAGTAAGTCAAGGACTTAGCCAGGCTGGCAATATAGTAATCGAAGGCTGTTGAACATTTTATCGAGGTCTCCGGTAGTAATACTTAATTGGAGTCCCGAGAGTTTGGCATCTGAGTTACTATGGTTATACCATTTCGTGAGGCATTCCCACTGATGCCTAATTTACTTAGGGAGGCTTCTGTTACGATCCTATGCAGTAAGCTGGTTTTGCAACAGGTAACTACTTCTCTTTAGTTTGGATGAATATGACCGGGCCGCTGTTATAGTCCGGTATGGGGCGTGGCGCTAATCTCCTCCAACAGGGTAGGAGTACTATTGCAACGAGTAGTACTAGGCGGGTTTCCACTATTGCTCTTAGGCCTATGCCTACGTTGTCTTGATAGCCGAACCCTATGGTTCCTATCGCACAACGCCAATAGAGGAATGAATAGATAAAGAGGTAAAGTAATTGTATAGGAAAGAACTTAGATGGTTACGTGAAGAGTCCTAACTACAGGTTGCCTAGAGGTCCTTATATAGGCACTCTTCCCTCAACCCTAACCCTGGTGACTCATACCTGTGAGTCACATGACCTCTATGACACATAGTGTGTCATAATATGAAATCCAGCAGCTGACTCCTCTGAGTCAACTGCGCCGCGTGCTAACCAATCATAACTCTTTAAATAAGTCATGTGCCCTAAAGTGGTCACATGCGCAAAACCCATGACTCATAGTGTGAGTCATGTGCGAAAATCATTACATCATATGACTCTTAAATGTGAGTCATGCGCACAATCAACCTATCACAACATAACAATGATTGCACAAGTTTGCATCATATATAACCCCATGAGTTCTAATGAGTCATAGTGCGAAATATAACAACCTTGTGACTCATAACTATGAGTCATGCGAAATCCTGCCTTGCTTAGTCACCAATCATGACATTAGCTCCTCTCTCCCTTAAGCCTGAGTCCCTTCTGGCTTAACGTCCCATCTTCGTTAGGCTTTCTCGAAAACTGCGCAATTTCTTTTTCAATTTCCGAACTTGATGTTCGGCCGACTGGTAGTTCCTCACGACTTCCTCTAAGGTGGTGTGTGCCGCCCTAATAGTCCGGTCCCGCTCATTAACCATTCTCTGATATGTCGGCATATCAGTTCTTTATGCCTCAATTCTGGCTTGGGCGGTGCCAAGTTGTTCTCGTAGCTCTTGTAACTGTCGTTGCAAACTCTATTCGTCGGGATTCGTCTCGATTACGGTTTTTCGCCCCCCTCTCCCTTCAACTGTGTCCTCACAGTTGTTTTTCTTTTCCTAATGCGTGCATCGTTTTCCGTAAGCGGTGCCGCTTCCCCATTTCGTCTTGGGTAAAACCCAGCATCGATTTTGTTGTGTCTGTGAGTACGACAAGTGTCCTTGAAACAGTGTTTCCAGGATGTCTCCTTATGTGGTTGTTGCGGTTTGCGCAACTTGAGCTGTCGTGGAAACCAATTGCTTCCTTCCTTATCGCGTAAATGAGTGTTGCAGTAATCGTCGTAACAGGCAGTCCACAAAAGAGCGTTGTGTGCTGCCTGCTTTTCCCTATCTTCCTGAGCAGCGTATGGCGGGCTGGTAGGTATAGTAGCCCAGTGGCTATCGCCCTAGCCTTCGTCTGGACCCAATGGCGTTAGTTCTTGCCTCGTGGGTTCGATTTTGACTGTAACCCACTCGGGGCTTTCTTGGGAACTGCTGATGGAAACGTTCAATAGCGCTACTGGCATTATTGAAGTTCTACGCAGGGTACCAAGTTTTGTCGTGTTCTGGTGAGTAGCCCGTCCACTTGGCTCTGTATTGTAGGCGTTTTCGGTGTATGCCTGAATCAATGATTTCTTCGAGTTCGTACTCGCTTTCTCCTTTTATCTCGATTGGAGGTGGTGGCGATTGCTTTTGTGAAGGAAACTGGTTGCAGTGATATGGTTCGTGAAGTGAGATGTGGAAGGTGTTGTGGACCTTCATCTGTTGGGGCAAGGCCAATTTATAGGCACTTGTGTGCACCTTCGTAAGGATCTTGCATGGTCCGATTTTCTTGTAATCCAGCTTCTTGCATCGTCGCGTAGTCCTTATATTCCTTGGCAGTAACCAGACTATGTCGCCTGACTGGAGATTCGGATCGTGTTTTCTGTGTTGATCGTGGTTTTCTTTTTGTCGTAATTGTGCACAGACCATTTCCTGACGTATTATACTGTGCAGCTGACCCATCTCTTCCTTATCCGTTCTTTCTTTCGGTATCATGTGGCCAATTGCCTCATGCTCCGTGTGGTGACCATAATTAGCATAAAATAGTGTGGTCTTTATTGTTTCCTGCTTTGCGTTGTTGTATGCAAGTTCAGCCAGTGGTAGTAGGTCGGCCCAGTCGTCTTGTTGATAGTTGATGTAGGCTTGTAGTTATTTTTCTAGTATGCCATTTGTCTTCTCGGTTTGTCCGTCGGTTTGAGGGTGGAAAGCGGTGGTGAACCTTCTTTCTATGCCTAACGATTTCGTCGTTTCTCTCCATAGGTCCGATGTGAACAAGGTTCCTCGATCTGTTATGATATCTTGTGGCAGTCCATGTATGCGAAATATTTCCTTCAGGAATATTTGCACAATGTCCTTCGTATTCATATCTTTATTACAAGGTATAAAGTGACTAATTTTCATTAATTGGTCGATCACTACCAGTATGGCGTCATAGACGGCTGATATCGGAAGGTCGGTGATAAAGTCCATTGATATGGGTTTCCATGGTTGGTGGGGTGCTTCGTTTGGCTGTAGTAATCTGTATGGTGCATGCCGGATTGCTTTCGTTCTTTGGCAGATATCGCAGTTTGACATATCGTTTGATATCATCTCGCATCCTTGGCCAGTAATATTGCCAAGCTAGGAGGGCGGTAGTTTTGTTTGTCCCTCCATGGCTTGCTGTTGGTGCATCGTGATTATATCGTATTATCATTGTCCTTATCGCTTCTTCTTTGGGGACCCAGATTTTCCATTGATACCAAAGGTATCCTTCATTCCATTCGCATGCTCCAAGTGCCACTCCTTTCATCTCTTTGTCTCCTCTTTCTAGGGCATCGTGGATTGCCCTTATTTGTGTATCAGTTTTGCTTGCTTCGTGAATTCCAGCGTCGTCTTCTGTAAACCTTACTAGTTCCATTGCTTCAAAGTAGTGTTCTGTCGGTAGGAGGATCCTGTGTTTCTGTTGAACCCTTTCGTCGTCTTTTCCAGGGATGTCTTCCGCCCTTGTTGTAAGGGCATCTGGTTTCCCCCCTTCCTTGCCAGGTCGGTATTGTATTTTGATATCGTATTGACTCCGGGTCTCGCTCCATCGGATTTGTCTGTTGTTGAGCTCTTTTGGCGTTGTAAATGGTACGAGGTTCTTATGGTTTGTGAGGACCAGGACCTGGTGTCTACTTCCTTTTGCATATCGTCTCCATTCTTACAAGGCTTGGACAATGGATAAGAGCTCTTTGTCTTGGATATCATAGTTGCATTCGGCGGGCGTCATTGTTTTTGACCTGTATGCCACTGGACTCCATTTTCCCTCGCTCCCCTTCTGTGATAGTATGCCTGAGCACACATATTTTGAAGCGTCAGTCTTGATCATGATTTCCTTGGTTGGATCGTAGTGTACCAGTAGTGAGGCTGAAGTAAGTCGCCTGCGCAATTCATTGAATGCTTCTTGTTGGTTCTCTGTCCAGTTCCATTTGCAGTCCTTCTACGTCAGTTGATAGAGTGGTTTAGCTATCCCGCTAAACCCTTCTATGAATCGTCGATAGAAGTTGCAGAATCCCATAAAGCACTGTATTCCTTTTTTACTTTCCAGTGGTTTCCATTCCCATATTGCTTTTGTTTTGATAGGATCAACACTGACTCTGTCCTTGTCGATGATGAAGCCTAGGTATTCGGTTCTTTCCGTGTGAAATTCGCACTTCGATGGCTTCAGTGTCAGCCCTTCTTTCTTCAAGGCTTATATAATCATTCTGACATGGGTTCGGTGTTGTTCCAGGTTTTCTGAATATATCAGAATGTCATCGAAATAGACAATACAACAGATGTCCAGAAACCTGCTGGGAATCCTATTGACCCAATGCTGGAACGCTGCAGGTGCATTTTTGAGTCTGAATGGCATGACCGTCTATTCGTATATGCCGTATTTGGTGGTAAAGGTTGTTTTCCATTTGTCCCTCTGTTTGATTCTGATGTTGTGATATGGGTTTCGGATGTCTAGTTTAGTAAAGACCTTGGCTCCTCTAAGCCTATCGAGGGCTTCTCCAATCAGTGGTAGGGGATATCGGTCTCGTTTAGTGACTTCGTTGAGCCCTCGGTAGTCCACGCATAGCCTTAGCTTACCGTCTTTCTTCTTAACAAACAGGATCGGTGATTCCCCGTTTGCATAAGAGTCTCGAATCCAGCCCTAGTTCTTGTTGACCCTGATGTATTCTCTTAGTTTTTCCAGCTCTTTTTCACCCAATGGGTATACCTTTCTTGGTGGTACTGTTTCTCCTTTTTTAAGGTTGATATTCCAGTCAACCTTTGGTCGGTGGGGGGGTAGCCAAGTTTCTTCCTCTTCCTTGAACATGTCCAGGTACTGGTGGTATTCCCTTGGCACAATGTTTCTGGTTTTATCTTTTTCCTGTTCTTTCTTGGCCTTGATAGCCAATTCGGTGCTGACATTGATCCTTTCGATCCTTGTAGGCTCGTTTGTCTTATAATCCCACTCTAGGATTCCTGTGACTTCGCCTCTTCGGTAGAATTTGCCGAATGACATAGCGTAGATCTCGTTGATTTCAATCTTTTGGCGTTTTGGGTGGTTTGTACTTCCAAACCCTGATGCGCCTCTCATAGTAAGAGCCACTAGCTCCACTTCTTCACATTGTCCTATAACAATCTTCTCGCATATTAACTGTGCGATGCGGTCCCCCGGCTCAACCGTGTAACTGTCTTTTCCGAGGTTGACTAGGACCACCCTAACTTCGCCTATGTAGTTGGCGTCGATTACTCCCGCATTGACAGTAAGCTGATGTTTAACTGCCAATCCACTGCGTGGAGCCACTCGCCCATAGGTGCCTTCTGGTAGTCCTATAGCTATCCCGGTGTTGACGATTCCTTGTTCTTTTGCCGGTATCGTAATTCTCTCGCCTGTGTACAGGTCATGTCCTGCAGCCTTGGCTGACCCCTGGGTGGGGAGTATGGCCGTATTGCTGATTCTTTGGATTTTGATGTTCTTGACATTCTCAGCCTGGATAGTGGAGAACTATATCTCAAAGTTTTCTTCCAGGGCTTCTGTTTCAGGGATTAAGTCCATTAGTGGCAGGCTCTCGAGGCATATTGTTGTACACATCTCGCTATCGAACGTAATCTTGTTGCTTTCCCAATCGATCTTGGGGTTGTGTATTCTTAACTATGGCAGACCTAACACTGCCTCATGGTTGGGTAGATCTGCGATTTGGAAGGTTGCCACTTCCCTATGGCTGCCGATGTCCATAGGTACTTCCACTATATGGGTAATTGGTCCCATAGTGCTTGGTTCCCCGTCCGCAAGGTAGATTTCCTGTATTTCTTTCGCTCTCTTTGTTCGTATGCTGTGTTTGTTGCTGAATTCCTTGTCAATAAAGTTTTCTGTTGCGCCAGAGTCAATCATGCCGTTGATGATGACTGTCTTGTCCTTGCCATGTAAACGCATTTTGACCATGGCTTGGTCCTTTTCTTGTTCCAATGTTTCCGTGTTTGTAAGTGCCATGTAGATGTTACCGATTCCGTTGGTTTTGGTTTTGTTGTCCAGCAGCCCATCTCTTACTGGGGACTTTCTTCGTTTCCCGACTCTTGAGGTGTTTCTATGATCTCCATTTCATGTAGGTTGGTTCGTGGTTTCCAGCGATTATTGTTGGTCTTGCTGTTGAACTGCCTGGTATAGTCCTTCTCATCTCTTGCATTTCGGCTATTACTGAATCTGTCCCCAGGTCTGGTGCATCCCAGGCATAGGTTGTTGTCCCTTCTTCTTGTGAATTCTGCTTGTGAGAGGTTTAGTCGTAGGCGCCTTCTTGTAGCATCCAGGTCCATTGGGTCACCTCGGGTTTCCGTATTATTACCCGACTTCCAGGTTCTATTATTATTCCTGGGCATTTCCTGTTGTTGGATAAAGGTACTGTTGTTTCCTTGAAGGTGCTTGATCATGTTGATCCGGTTTTCTTTTTCGTTTGCCCAGGCTGCAAGGGCATCGACATTTCCCACGACCATGTGGTCTGCTGCCCATACATCTTGGAGCGTTCGGTTAATTCCTTTAAGGAATTGGCGTATTAGTGTACCATCATCCTCATTCGCCTCTGTAGCTTTGAGGCGAAAGTCATTCCAGTATTCCTTGACTGGTTCTTTGCCTTGCCTCAGGCAGTCGAGCCTTGTCCTAGCTGCATTTTCCGCATCCTCATCCCCAAACTGGTCTTTGAGGGCGGTAGTGAAATCTTCATATGTAGTCCAGGTCTCCGGCTTGCGTCCTTCTGCAAATGGGGTTATCCAGCTTGCTGCTGCATCCCTCAGCAAGCTCTTGATGTAGGTGATGCGTTTCGTATGTCTTGTTTCTTGTGTTGCTTCAAAGTATAATTGCCATTGCACTAAGAAGGTTCGTAGTTTGGTCCTTATTCAATGGAAGGTAGGGGGTTTCTCGTCCTTGATCTTGTAGTTGGTTGTTTCTCGCTGGTTGTTTATCAGAGTCAGGATCTCTTGGAACTGTGCAGTTGTAAATCCTGCTAGTTGAATTCCTGCTCCACCACTGGCAGTTGCTGGTCCCGGAGCAGACATCCTTTCTGGTCTTGTGGTTTCAGGTTCCTGAGATCCTGTCGGTGAGGCCGGCTCAGGTGTCATAGGACTTATGGTTCTTTGTAACTGGCTTCTGGATAGATTTGTGCTAATTGCTTCTTCAAGTGCAGGACCAAGTGTTGAGGTATTGATTTCTCCCTCCGTAAGGTCGCTGTCGTTGTCTGTAGAGTCTGCCGTTTTGTAGTTAGGTGTTGCTTGGCTGACGCAACCCTATGTTACGATCCTATGCGGTAAGCTGGTTTTGCAACCGGTAACTACTTTTCTTTGGGTTGGATGGATATGACCGGGCCGTTGTTATAGTCCGGTATGGGGCGTGGCCCTAATCTCCGCCGCCAGGGTAGCAGTACTATTACAACGAGTAGTACTAGGCGGGTTTCCACTATTTCTCTTTGGCCTATGCCTACGTTGTCTTGATAGCTGAACCCTATGGTTCCTATCGCACAACGCCAATAGGGGAATGGAACGGTAAAGAGGTAAAGTAATTGTATAGGAAAGAACTTAGATGGTTGCGTGAAGAGTCCTAACTACAGGTTGCCTTGAGGTCCTTATATAGGCACTCTTCCCTCAACCCTAACCCTGGTGACTCATACCTGTGAGTCACACAGCCTCTATGAATCATAGTGAGTCATAGTGTGAAATCCATCAGCTGACTCCTCTGAGTCAACTGCGCCGTGTACCAACCAATCATATCTCATAAAATAAGTCATGTGCCCTAAAGTAATCACATGCGCGAAATCCATGACTCATAGTGTGAGTCATGTGCGAAAATCATTATATCATATGACTCTCAAATGTGAGTCATGCGCACGATCAACCAATCATAACATAACAATGATTGCACAAGTGTGCATCTTGTAAAACCCCATGACTTCTAATGTGTCATAGTGCCAAATATAACTACCTTGTGACTCATAACTATGAGTCATACGAAATCCTGCCTTGCTTAGTCACCAATCGTGACAGCTTCACACAAATGGGAGATAGTTCAAAATTATATGATGTGATAGTATATAGAACCTGGAGGTTACTATAAGACTACTACTCATGCTGGCAAGAAGTAATGTCTAAACCAGAGCTGCTCAGCCTCGATGAAATATCTAGACTCTAAAACAAGGGGTATGGAATGGAATCCTACTATCTTTCTACTATTACTACTAACTTGATGTTAGTTATTACTTATTTGGGTTTATACCTGATAAGGGTTACTATTTGGTTGTCCCTTCCTACTTGGTTATTACTTCCTAACTGGTTATTCTTTCCTTGTTTCACTTATCACTACCCCTCCTTGCTTCTACCCATTCTGGAATTGCTATCCTCCTGCTATACCTACTGGATTTGTATAGTAGTAGCGATCTCTTATTCCTTCCTGGTTGGATTCCATTACTTGTTTTGTTAGCTCCATCCTGTCGCTTTTAACCCTTTGTTTTCGGAATATGGCTACCTTGTTATGCTCCCTCTGTTTGCATGTTTGTTGGACAGGATGTTTGCGCTTTTGTTTAGTTTTCCTAGCTACAATCTTTTGTATTTAAAAGAGCCTGCAATCCCTTAAGGATTCGGACTCTCAATCCTCCCAGGTCTACCATCTTTAATACGACAAGTTGAATGGTCACTCTATTAGTTCCATACCTTTTACCTTGTCTATTGAAGACCTATCCATCGACGCTTCTCCCCCTATCCTTATAGTATCTTCAGAGTCCATTTGGGGTTCTCGAAATACTTGGGAGTAGGTTACAGGATACCAAGACCCTTGATAATCTGAATGCATATGCACCTGAGTTTATATATGCAAGAAAGACTGCCATTCAGACTGATCAACTACTATTCCTAAGATGTTGGCAAATTGGCTAGATCAACTTGAACTTAGTTCATTTGGCAACTGAATCAAAGGCTATCTACTAGTGGAGTGCTAGATGTCCTCAGAGTAATAGGTAGTTCTGGTGATCATTTTACTGAATGGGGCATACATCTTCAGGGTAAAATGGTGTTTCTACTTTCAATCACTGTAGCCTAGGTATCTAAGGATACTTCATCTGTATGGCCCATATAAGTAATGAAAAAAAGGTTTATTAATAGCTTGCTGTCCCCTATAGTAAAAGGATCATGAAGCAAGGGAGAAGAGACCTTAACAATATATTCAGTTGAGGTATTAGTTATTCAGTTAACAAGCCTTCAAGAAATCTTTTTTCTTTTGTGCTATCTTTAAGACCGATCCTTCCTGACAGTTTTCCAGCTCTCTCCATACCAACATGGCCTAGGCAATTCAATTGTACCAAATTGGCTACCCTGTAACAGTATATATTTCTACTACTTTATCTTTTCCATTCTTCTAGTATCCCATTCTTTACTGACAACACCCTTCCGAGAATCAAGTAACTATATACAGGGCATGGGAATTTAGTTAGCTTGGGTACTTTTCGACAGCCTAGTATGACCCACCTGTGATCCTGAAGGTTGTTTTGATGCTTTGGCTTATCCTGCCTACTCTCCCCCTTTCTTCTCTCCTCCTTCTTTCCGTCTCTCTTGTCCCCTCTCCCCTAACAGTTGATCGCCTGGCACTCTACTGCCTTTAACCTGCTTGCACCTTACTGCCTGCCCCTAAGCTGGTACCTTACTAGTTCCCACAGGCTGATACTCCACCCTCTGCACCCAGCTCTGGGCTATGAGAAGCATGTTACCCTTCATTTAGGGTCCATTTCTAAGGCTACTCCTTTCCACACTTGGTGCTTGGCTATATGCCTATGGGAATGTCTTTCTGCTTTGTGCTCTTGCTTGCTTATTATGGGAGCTGGAACTACATCTGTCTTGTACATATGCAAATGGTTTGACTTCACCCTTAGGTGTTGTGGTTTTCTTGTTTTGTGTTCTCTTTTGTTGCTTTTGGTTGGTTCACTTTTAGGGCTGGAGATTCTTTCCATGTTGGTTTGTTGGCTTTCTGGTTGTGATTACTGCTCGGCAGTTTGTTAGGATAGTTTTTTACACTGGTAGGGTCAGGCTTCCTTTACTCTTTTTTTCATACCTTTCTGGGACCAGGACAGGGGAGGTAGTTTGTTTACTACTATACCTACTGCTGCATGTAGATTCTGTACCTTAAACATGAATAAAAACTGAATTAAATAAAAATAAAAATATTGGGGGATAAGAGGGGATTTAGCAATACTGGAAGCTGTTTTAAGTGCTGTCTGGAATGGAACTCCAAATGAGAGACTGGACAGTATTGTTAGAAGTATGCCTGAACGCCTTCCCGCACTACTAGAAGCCAACGGTGCAGCAACCAAATACTAGTATCATCAGATATTACTCACTCCTGTTCCATTCTTTGAACCCACATATCATACTTAGATTTATATTAAGAAGTGTGCCCTACATTTGCTCACACCAAAATATTCTTAACAAATATCACTCGAATTTCCTAATCAGGATTAGGTTACATACAAATGTCCTATCCCGTTTTGAAAGTGCGCCCGATTTTTGCCTACCACCTAGTACTGTACCGTAATGTATGGTATGCTTGCTGGGCACGATACTGTACTGTATACAGTTGTGTCAGAAATGTCCTTGTACCCTCGCACAGCAACGGCAATACCACCACCCCCAACCATAAAAATTTCAAAAAAATGTAGTAAACTTAATTAAAATAAACATGATAGTATAGCTAGTAGATAGTAAAAAAATATTTTTATCATCTTGTATGGCCTCCATTTGCATCCAGTACAGATTGGATTCTCTCTGGCATTCTATGTATTTATCCATCCAACTTCTCTTGGGGAATTAAATCCTACTCACCCTTGGCTGCCTCAAACAGTTCAGCAACACTGTGAGGCCTTCTTTCCAGTCTGGACAATCACTTGGTGAGGGCTCTTTTGAGCAGTGCCCAGGTGTTCTCAATTGGATTGAGATCTGGTGAGTTGGGTGGCCAAGAGAGTTTTTTGTAACTACAGTCTGCCTCTAATTTTCGATATTCCTCACCACCATGCCAGCAGGCATTGTCTGCAGCTAGGTAGATATTGTCAGAAGGCCTATCCAGACCTTCTATAAAAGGGATGAGGTATGGCTGGTGGATTTCAGTTGCATATTGGTGGGAATTGAGGCCAAGTCTATACCTTTTACTAGTCCTTTCCTCCTCCTCCTTCTTTTTCACCAGAATTAACTGTGTCCTGCCACCCTTCATGATTGCAGCATAGACCCCAATACTAGTCCTCCCTGACTTAAAGCTAGGCTTCAAGTTTTTTTCCTCCAACTCTTCACCAGGTCTAACTCTAACCTTTCTCCAAGTTGGATTTGGATCATAAACAATAGTTGCTTTATCCACAAAAACAACCCAATTCCATGCCCCTTTCCAGTTCCTCCCTCTCCTACCAAACTCCTCTTGCTTCTCCTTTTGTCCTTTTCCCTAAAAAGGTTTTTTTTCTGGGTATTACAAGGTTAAAACCAGCTTCTGAAATGATCTTGTCTATAGTGGTCTTGCCTAAACCAAGATTGGCTTTTTTGGTAATGTCGCGTAATGCTAAATGAGACTTGGCATCGATAATTGACTCTACTATCTTTCCTTTTGTGTCAGTAATCTTGGTTGGTCTTCCAGCTCTTTTTGCATCATGGGTGTTTCCACCTCTTGATCTGGCTCTTTTGACCACAGTCTGAACAGTTGACTTGGAGATGCCTAAAGACTTGGAAATTTTTTAATACCCCATATCTGTATGCTTATACAGGGTATAAATTTCTTTATTGAGGTCTTCTCTGACTCTCAGGGTATGTTGAGGGGTCATGGTGAGGGTAGTTGTTGAGGTGAGGGGGTGATCGTGCATTGCTATGCAAGGGCACTAGGACTTTCCGGACACGACTGTACCAGGGTCAGGCATAACGATCACAACATACCACTTCAAGTTCTTGACTATTTTTAAGCATTTTTTGTCCCACTTTGGTGTGTGTGCAGAGACTTTATGCCGGACCCGACAAGTTGTACTCGTACCAGTTATGCCACGATACACCCTAGCGGATGAGATGGTACGGTCCATACTCTTACAGCCCGCAGTATAAAAATGGGAAAATGGGAAAATGTGAATCGGGATCCGGTTTTCCGCATTTTCCAATTTTTTTTTTTTATTCCAGGGATGAACCAGTATGCGCACATGAATGGTGGCGGTGTGTACTGGTGCTCGTCATGTATTGCAGGTTACTTATGTTGCCTACACTCCTCATGGGTCTTCCTATCATAACAGCAAACCCCGCAACAGTACTGGTACTCAATTGGCCAATTGGGACACTCGATAAAAGCCGAGGGAAGCCAAGTCAATGTTTGAACATGGAGTGTATCAGATCTAGGGAAAGTACCCAATGGACTACGGTATATAACAACAGGGCGAATTCACTCCGCCGCTAGTGTGTCGTCTCAGAAATGCAAATAAATTTCCTGCGGGAGCAAATCGGGCTAGAGTGGCAAAGACAGAGACGATATGTGCAGCGAAGATCCGCACTGAAGTACGCTCTGCACCTATCAACAGCGTCGGAGCCATTTCCCCTAACCAAAAGACGAAACAGCCCCTCAGATGGAGATAGCAGCCTACCGAACCGTGTGCTATGTCGTTGGAGTTGCTCCAGTAAGGTCTAGTGTTTTCTTTGTTTTTTATGACTCTCAGGCAGGCTGAGCAGCTCAGTTTTCGCATCGTTCTCCGCCCCTGTTCTCAAGTGGGTAATTCTCAACTACATAGCACACGGCCCCTTTATCTGAGTTTTTACGGTAGGGAAACTGCCTGAGAACAAATATGGTGTTGATCAACGGAAAAAAGCAGCAAAATCCGACCCGTTGCACCATAACTTGGTTTTCAGGCAAGTGTCAAACCAAGAAAGACAAAGTAATCATCTCAATTGACTCTTATTTACGGCGCTCACCGTTACGATCACCCATCCGGTAGTAATAAATCCCACTCTACTGGAATCATGCCTTATAGCACGCGTAGTTCTAGCTCGGCTATCGCATGAAACAGTACGATACGGTACTCGAGTATCATACTATACCTATGATATCTCCCCCCCAGTCGAACACGAAGCGCATATTCCGAGGAACACTAAAACGGGCAAACCAAAGACCGCGCGCCAAGACGCAAAAAAGGGTAATCGTGCCCTAGTTGGTAACCTAGACATCATTTCACACTCCAAGGCACCCGCATCCAACAATCAACTGACCCCTAAAGCCTGAATTACGCTGCATACACTTTTCAATACGCCAGTTCGCTACATAACTATAGGCCCGTGTCTTGGAAGAATAGTAGGGAAAAGATAAAAGCATAAAAAAACATAGGCTGAGTGCATATATGCACTTTCCCACGACTGGGCTCTTGTGCTGCGGAGCATTGCCATCGCGTTTGAGATTTCATGCCATAGTGGTTCATTGGCTGGGTAAATTGGTTTTGCGATGATTGTGATGGCGATGATGATGATGAGGGGGGGGGGGGGGGGGGGTAGATGATGGTCACGAGGTTGCTTTGGTGGGGTATTAAATGGTAGTGTATGATCAATCCCATTTGGTATCCCACGCAGCTTCAGTGCCGGCGAGCTAAGCACGGGGCGAGTGCTTGCTACGGTGGAACTACAGAAGGGGCTATTAGTGTGCACGCTGTAAAGTTTCAAGGCAGAGACACTGTGAGCGGGGCCCACGTGCGGTATATCGAACGTTAGAGAGAAGGTGTGGTAAAGGGCCCCTGACATGCTTTGATGCCAATCATGCTGTAGGCTATGCTAGGCCCGCGCAGAGATATCCCGCAAGGAATTGATATACCGCACAGGCTATGCCGATCGATTTTGGTCCAGATGGATGATGTTATTAGAATGTTCACCCTTTCGTGATGCCATACGCTAGTTCATGTTTAATAATCTCCTTACGCTTTGCTCCGTCAAGAAGGGACCAACCTTTTTCTTCTTCAACATCGAATACAACTTTATCTCATATTTCGCAACAGATGTTAACCTTGATCGTGGCATGATAGTCTATAGCATCGTAAACTCACCATGTCATGTGTTGGCAAACCCCCGGGGAGAGCGTATTGCAAGGAATCATTACTGTTGAAATGTACGTTTCCTTATCCTACTAATCATATGACTATGTCGGTCATGTGACATAGTCATGTGATCTTCAAGAAGTATGTAGTGGATTCTAGCATGTTCTGGGTATTTCTTTAAGTGTACTATTCGTGTAAGCATAAAAGGGTATATAAAGGAGACAACCTGCCCTTCGCTTAGGATAAGCACGCAACTCAGAATATATTTTATCTTAGTATAACTATACTGTGGGCTTTGACTACCAACTCTAATTACAAGAGCAAGTGTCTTTCATCGCATATAATTTCAGGTTATGAGCCCGGGTTTGAAATCACTCCGCAAATCTTACATCAAAAACCACTAAGATATTATCTATCTTGAGCACCTCGTCACCGTTACCCCTCTTTACATATCCTTAATCCCATATAACCAAAACATCACATAAAATGTCTTTATCCTCCACCTCCGGAATCTCAATGTCTGCCAAAGACTACCCTAAGCTTCATAGACAAGAAGACTACAGAACCTGGGCTGATGCCTGGCAATGTGTTTTCCAAATCTTCGAAATATGGGATATAGTCAACGGCAGAACACAGAAACCCGAAGAAGCAGACGAAAAAGACGAAAAAGACGACGGAAAAGACGACGAATCAACCTCCACAGTATCAGTAACCGAGTGGGAATGCAAAAATTATCAAGCAAGATTTTTCCTATACCAATCCGTAGACAAAGCTTTTCACACTAACAAATCAGCACACCCAACCAGTCATGGAGTCTGGCAAGCGTTCAAAGATCGATTCGGCAAAGAAACCCCTGCTACCAACATGATGCTTCTTACTGACCTAGTCATGCTTGGTTTAAAGCAAGGACAAAAATTCTCCGACCACATCGCACGCTTTGAATCTGCCTGGAACAGACTGTCACAATGATGCAAATCGACACCAGACGACGCAGATGAATTTCGAAAAATTATGTTCACCGTCACTCGATCCGAAGTCATGAAAGGCTCGTAGTTTATGATATCCGTACGCGAGATACATCCCGAGCTGTGCGACATGCTTGCCGCATGACAGGAAGAACGGTATGCGGACATAAGAAACTTCTTTGTCAGCAGAGAAGCGGAAAAAGGAGAAAAGGTAGAAGAAGAAAAAGTGCAATCGGTACCATTTAAGAAGAACATTCGAGAATGTACCTACTGCAAGGCAAGGGGTAAGAGATGGGACAATCATGTTACTGCCAAGTGCAATAACATGAAAAGAGACAAGGCAAAGAAAGGAAAAACAAGTACCGCCGCTGCAACAGATGCAACTGTCACGGTTTTGATGGCGAGAGATACCCCATCAAACATCACACGAGATTGGCTCTTCGACTCGGGAGCCTCAAGTCATATATCACCCAACCAAGGTGACTTTTTACATATGAACCCCTCAAGTGACACCATAGTAACAGCAGACGGCAGTATCTATCGAGCCACCTGCAAAGGAGATGCACAATTACAAGTGCTTTTGCTGGATTGATCCAAACATACAGTCGTACTCCGATCCACACTGTATGTACCTGAATTTAGATATTCCTTGGTCTCAGAGTCTCGATTAGACGATGCAGGAGTAGAGGTAAACGTCAAAGGAGGAAAAAGGGATTACAAAAGAGGAGGAAAAAGTTTCATGGCGGCAAAGAAGGAAAATGGATTGTGGCATGTTTTATTATCTAATGATTTTTCTTTTATTACATCGTACGAAAAGTTGCATCAGAGTCTTGGACATCCAAGTGTAATCAAGGACTGTTACAAAGACTTGTCTCTATTGCTCCACCTAAGGATTTCGAATGCGATACCTGCAAAACCCACAAATCAACGCTTTCGTCACCACCGTCAATTGGTATTAAGACTACCAGACCATTCGAGAAGGTTCATTCTGACCTAAACGGACGAATATCGGGAAAAACACTAGGACAAAATGCATATTATATGACTTTTGTCGATGATTATTCACGATATTGCTGGATATACCTTCTACGAACTAAGAACGGAGGTGCAACTGCAATCAAAAACTTCTGGGAACTGGTTCAAACACAATTTGAAACAAGGATCAAAAGATTTCATAGTGATAATGGAACCGAGTACATTAACCAGGAAGTGAAAGATTTTTTCAACAACAACAGAGTAATACATACCACATTACCACCACACCACCCTGAACTAAACGGAGTAGCCAAACGGATAAATCGAACTCTAACTACGATAGTAAGAGGTATGTTACCATCCAACAAGAAATTCTTATGGGGAGAAGCATATTCAACTGCTGTTTACCTATACAATAGACGATTGCATACAACAATCGAAACAACACCGTTCGAAAGACTATATAAAATGAAACTAACTATCGACCACTTGCATCCATGGTACACATCAGCAAGGATACATATACCCTCTGAAAAATGAGGCAAATTGGATCCAACAACAGAACAAGATTACTTAGTAGGCTACACTTCAAATCCTACCGTGTATCAATTCTATGTACCTGGAAGATGCACAGTAACCAAAGCCAAGGATGTCAAGTTTGAGAAGATTAAAGGAGTTTCATTCGAATATCATCACACACCCGCAACAACAAAATTATCCGAAAACGTTGAACTTATACCTCAACAAACTCCAACAACACCTCATAAAGAACAAACCATTCCTGGCTCCTTCGTGGATACACCAACAACCATCCAGAAATATCCTCGTACAGGAATGATTCATGCGAATGTCACTGTTCGCGAAAAACGACAACCTAAATTGACCGAAAAAGGACAAGAACTCCTCCAAACACGTGTCAACAAGGAAATCAAAGTCCTTCGCAAAGATCTCGCCAAGCCAGAGAATGATGGGGAAAAATGTGATCAAATCCGACAGGAAATACAGGAACGCGAAGAGTTACTCTCACAGTTTCAACTCCACACTGCCGGATTGATGTATCATATACCTGACCCTACCTCCAACAAGGAAGCTATGGCATCGACAGAAAGAGACGAATGGATCAAAGCTATGGATGAAGAAATGAAGTTGTTGGAAACGAGGTAGGTAGGAGAAATTGTGGACAAACCAACACATAAAAAAGTAATCAAAGCAAGATGGGTTTACAAGGCAAAAGTGAAACAAGATGGAAGTATTGAACGACGAAAAGGAAGATACTGTGCTAAAGGTTTCCGTCAAATACCGGGAGAAGACTTCCAAGAAGTCTATGCACCGGTCGCAAGACTTGAATCCCTTCGAGTATTACTCTGTATAGCGGTTTACCGGAACTACACTATACAACAACTCGATATCAAAAGCGCTTTCCTTTACGGAGACATCGATACGGAAACATATCTCGAAATGCCTGAAGGATATAGAATACCAGGAAAAGTGTGGAAGCTGAAGAAAGCGATATACGGACTAAAGCAATCCCCACGACTCTGGTATCAACAATTGATAAAAACCTCACATCCTTCGATCTTACGGTTACCGATTTCGACCCATGTATTCTCTCCTCGGAAGACCTATTTTGTTGTATATACGTAGATGATATTCTAATAACAGGAAAACCCAAACTGGTTAAACAATGCACAGAACACCTCGAATCCCATTTCCAGTACACCAATTCAGGAGAAGCGTCTCTTCTATTAGGAATGCAAATCAACCGAACCGATGAAGGTATCAATCTATGCCAGGAAAGATACATCAACGAGTTGCTAGAACGATTTGACATGAAGGACGCCAAAACAATAGCAACTCCAATCGAAACAAATTCTCAACTGTCAAAGGCCAAAGACGAAGACGATCGATGCAATCAAACCATATACCAATCCTTAATTGGATCACTTATGTACACCGCAATTGCAACACGACCTGATATTATGCACTCTGTCGCCTTTCTTAGTCAATATTCATCCGACCCAACCAACACACATCCTTCCGCAGCCAAAAGAGTCCTCCGATACCTTATGTTCAAATGTGTATGGGCACGATCCTATATCTATCAGAATATACTAACGCAATACTAGGCGAGTATTGCGGGCACGCCTTGATGAGGATAGGTAGATTTATGAAGGTAGATTGGTAGGTACTCTGTTCCTTATTCTTCTAAGCGAGAAAAGTGGTCGGTAGCCCCTATATATACAAGAGTGCGCCCTCCCGTTATCTAAAAGAATATAAAAAGGGAAAAATATAAGTATGAACGTGTTTTACCGTAACGTCAGTAGGAAAAACATAAGTGCGAACGTATTTGACCCTGAAAACCTGCCAAGAAAATCCTAAAAGTTTGTATAAAACTAAAGTGGTGTGAGGGGTTTCGTTGTGGATGATAATACATAAAGGACGGAACAATAAATGTTAAAATATGTGATAAGCAAGCGAAATAACCCTAGTACCAGATAAAGAAATATACATAAGAATCCTTATCGTAATAATGATATATAACAGAAATAAACGCATAGTATGTCCTAGCTGTAGTAATGTATGCAGTGTAATAGGTATTGCCGAAACACTAACCAAGTAAGAGAATATACGATATGTTCAAGGAAATATTCATATGAAAACGAATAAGAAATTTCAACACCTTAAAGGAACAACGACAAAAGGACTCAATTATGTCAACCGTAACGACAAGCCTCCCCTACAACTATATAGTGATAGCTCATTCGCATCGAACATCGAAAATCGAAAATCGAAAATCGTTTACCGGATTAATAGCACAAGTCTACGGAAACACGGTTATAAGGAGATCAAAGAAACAGTCAACGGTTGCACTCTCCACAACTGTAGCCGAATACGTAGCATTATGCTTCGCAGCACGACAAAGCGTTTGGATTAGCCTTGGACTGTCACATATGGGTATCAATACGACACCTATTATCTATTGCGACAGCACTGCAGCTATCAAGCTTACCGAAAACAGTGGAGTATCGGATCGAACGAAACACATGGATGTCAAACATCACTATACACGAGAGTTACGGGAAGCAGGGAAGATTCAGATTGAAGGGATAGGAACGGAGGAAAATTTAGCAGATATTTGTACAGAGGGTTTGACCAGGGTATTGTTTGAGGATTTTTCAGTTATGTTAGGAAAGGAATCGTAAGGGAAGTATTGAAATGTACGTTTCCTTATCCTACTAATCATATGACTATGTCGGTCATGTGACATAGTCATGTGATCTTCAAGAAGTATGTAGTGGATTCTAGCATGTTCTGGGTATTTCTTTAAGTGTACTATTAATGTAACCATAAAAGGGTATATAAAGGAGACAACCTGCCCTTCGCTTAGGATAAGCACACAACTCAGAATATATTTTATCTTAGTATAACTATACTGTGAGCTTTGACTACCAACTCTAATTACAAGAGCAAGTGTCATTCATCGCATATAATTTCAATTACACTGCTCTTAGGTCTACCATGCGTGGGGGCGTGCTAAATGGTCCTTTGAGAAAGTATCATGCATGCGCTAAGCAATCCGGTGGGTTATATGGTAAGTTACGGTAAACCTGAGGAATATAATGTTGCTCTCTGTGCTACTGCCGGAAACTATACCGCCGGCAAGGCCCATGCAGAGATCCCGCCGACGGAATTACTACAGAACGCCAGCTATATTAGCTAATTTGGGCAGAACCGGTGTCATAACATCGCACTCTACTATATGGCGAACCAATGAGATCCTGTGGCAAACCCTCCTAGGGCAAACAAACACCTTCAAGACCCTACCATGCCCCCGTAAATTTAGTGCACCGTGCGCCGGGGGTTCTCGCACCGAACCGTATCATATCAGTGAAAGCCCCGTGATATCGTACAGTAGCTTATGATATGGAAGAACTGGCTCCGTGCGGCGTCTCCTTTACTCTTCATCATCGATTCCATCACTAGTCACCGTAAGCCCGCACAATCCGAACGCCGCATGAGGTCATAAACATTCCGATGCGGTAAATGCAGCGGACAGGAAATGTTAGTATGAGTGCAAGTGAGACATCACCAAAGCGGAACATACCGGGAGGGGGGGGCCGATTCCCCCCATACCACCTCTCTCGTATCTAGTCGACGATCTCCAGATACTGTAATATCAATTGCGTGGTAGGCGGCAACCGCCTTGTTTCAGAGTGCCGCTGGTATCGTACTACTGCTGAAGCCAGTAAATATCCGAAGCCCCCACCATCGTAGACTCCCGATAGTCCGATCACGGGATTATGTTTCCATAACCGTTGTTTCGAGGGATTTACTCGTACCCGCACCAATCGTGTTCTGGCTCACGAATGGGATCATTGGCAGGGTGGTCGGTAGTATACGGGAGTGAAGCTCTAAAGACGGAGTAAATTATGAAGGTCACCCACCACCACCACCACCACCACCACCACTAGATCATCTTTGCAGGGGAGAGCAGCTGAGCGAGTAAACCACATACGGTCCCTTCTATATTTGGAGTGATAGATTACGGAAGCCAGTTTGACCTTATCACTTCTGCTCGCACTCGCTGGATCACGTGCGCGGAATCCCTTTGCCGTTATTAAGTTGTGCTGAGCGCTCCAATCAATATAGCGTCTCTATACCTGTACCTTCAGATCCGGCTTCACCCCGTCCCTCCTCGCATCAATCCCCCTTGTGGGTTTTGTGCCAGGTATGGATGGAAGGCTGAATCGAAGGGACGGAGGATACTTCACCGTTGGATTGTTTCACAGCACTCGGAGAGGGGGTTCAATTAGTCCTTCGGACTTAATTAACGGCAAGCCACACTCGCTCACTCACTCACTCACTCACTCACTCACTCACTCGGACTCATTCCCACGCACTCCCACATACTCGCACACGCTGGTGCACTGACTAACGCGCGCTGGCACACATACATACTCGTACTGTACTCGTACACACGCACGCACACGCAATTTCGCACCACAGCTCCACAATGCATGCCTCTCACTCCTTACCGTTAGAGCATGGGTTTGTAGCAGTAGATTCGAGAAGGGGAAGCACGATTGGTCAGAATAAAATCATTTGGAGACGTGAAACCCGCCCCCCCCCAGCAAGTGTACAGTCGCACCTCGCTATCCCGGATCCCGCTGAACCGGATACCTCGCTGAACCGGAAAAAATGGTAGGCAGCATCCAACCCTCTTATAATTTCCCTTGTTGAACCGGAAATAGGGAGGTTTCGGATTCGTATAATAATTGAGGAATGAGCCCCCTGTTTCCAATAGAATGTGCGCTTCCTGAACCGGATCCTATAATAACAGTTCAATAGACTAAGCCAAGAGAGGAATGAATGCGGGGTCAGAGTGATAGTCAGGAGTGAAGAGAGGGAAGTAAGAAGAAGGTTGGAGAAGGGTAGGAGGATTCTAATGTATATAGATAAACCCCATGGATACAGAAGAGATTTTCTGGGTCGGAGGTTGCGCACGCTCTATTCAGTTAACTTTGATAATGCCTATCACGAAGTCAACAAAGAAGATCGGATTGACAGCTTTGCAAAAGTACGAACTATGCTGCCTCCGAGCACAACATTCCCAAATAAAGCAGGCTGACTATGCCCTGCTTCCCGAATGTCCACGAAGTTCAGATGGTCAGCCATTGGCTATATCTAGCCTCTCTGATCACCTTAAAGGATGGAGGGAGAAAATTAAAAAGGAATCTCCAGCAGGTAAATTGACGCCACAAGCAGATTTTAGTCAAAAAACTGTAATACTAATTTAAGCATAAAATAACATTGGGAAAGATAGGAAATAAACAGAAAGAGAGAGCAAGCAGTTACCCGTTGCTAGAGCACTTTCTTGCTCTTTGGATTGATGCGGCCAAGTACGCTAAAGTCAAAGTTACCGATGACATTATTAGGACTCAAGGGAAAATCATTCAAGAAGAGCTGGAAAGGATTGAAGCTAATGAGCCATACGATGGTTTTGAGATGTCGAATGGTTGGCTTCAGCGTTTTGAAACTCGACAAAATATCGGTAGGCTACGGACACATGGGCATTCTGGTTATGCTGATCAATCTGCTCTGCCCGCCCAGCGCAAGCATCTTGAACAACAGTTAGCCCAATTTGCCCCCGAAGACCGATACAATTGTGATGAAAGTGGTCTTGTTTTTAACAAGCAGCCACAGTTCTCCAATATTCGGCTAAATAAAGGTAAACAGCTAAGAGGGGGGAAAGATGATTAGGTTAGAATTACAACCTTTCATATAGTTAATGAAACAGGAACAGACAAACGGAAGATTTGGGTCATTGGGCATGCAGAAAGACCTCTCCCTTTTCGTCAAAATCGCATCAATCCAGCCAATTTACCCATTATTTATCGTTCCAATAAAACAGTTTGGCTGTTGACTAGACTTTGTGTTACGATCCTATGCTGTAAGCTGGTTTTGCAACAGGTAACTACTTCTCTTAGGGTGGGATGAATATGACCGGGCCGCGGTAATTGTCCGGTACGGGGCGTGGCGCTAATCTCAGCCACCAGGGTAGGAGTACTATTGCAACGA